>OY101452.1:11656447-11752144 GCA_956483635.1 Panzeria rudis | reverse complement strand
AAACAAAACAATTAAGTAAATTAACTTGCTTACATTTTCCATTTATAGTTTCAAAATCTATAATTAAATATTTTTAATTTTAAAAATACGTCTCGCATCGTTTTCAAATGTGAGCAATTTTGACGGCGTTAGTGAAAAACTCTTCACAATATGTTGTTACAGAAACACTTTTTCTCACATCCTTCCAATAACTATTGGAAAATAACTTAAATGACAGATAGTTCTCGCATTGTAAAGATACAGAAACACTTCTGTGAGAAAACCCCATTTTCGTTTCATTTTACTTCGTTTTTCTTTCAATTCACAAGTTTCATGTGAGATATTTTACGATGCGAGAAATACAGAAACGAGGCACTGATGAGTAGACTTGGTGGTCACGAAACAGCTGTCAGTTCAACCTTCCGTACAGCCAAATTTTTCTTTGAATGTTCAATATTTACATGCTTTAGAATTTATTTCTTAAATAAAAAATAATTTGATAGAAAGATTAAATTAAAAATGAACTTAAGCCAAACTAATTTAATAACTTTGCATAAAAACCATACAGTTCGACTAAAAATTCATAGCTCAATTATTATACGTGTTTTATTTTATTGCAATTCAAAGAATCCTGTAAAAATAAAAAAACCGTTTTTATGTAAAGGTCTAAAAACGTAACAATATAGACACTTTAAATATCCAAAATTAGTATTAATTGGTGTAGTCTGTAGAATAGACTACACCAATTAACACTGATATTTAAAACAATAAAAATTAAATGGTGTTCTATAGTTAATGTAATTTTACTATGTAATTTAGACAATATGCTGTATCTTGGAAACCGTAAGAGGTAAACACTTGAAATTTTAAAAACGCTAAGAATTAAAAATTACAATTTAAAAAAAAATGCCAAAATGAAAAATCGCTAAACGCAAAAAATCACAAAAACTAAGGAGATCGCAAAAAACTATAAAAATGCCAAAAAAAACCGAAAAAAGCCATCACAAGGAAAAAAAGCAATACAACATTTAAAAAAATCGCTAAAACTAAAAATATCATAAAAACATAAAAATCGCCAAAAATTAAAAAACCACCAAGACGAAAAAAGCGTCAATACCATAAAAAAAGTGGCAAAATTAAAAAAAATTGCCAAAAACCAAAAAAATCGTCATAACAAAAAGAAGTGTTAAAACAAAAACAAAAATCGCTAAAACTAAATATATCACAAGAAACCGAGCAAGTTTCCCAAAACCGAAAAAAGCTCCAAAACTGAAAAAAACGTTAAAATTAAAATTAATCGCTAAAACTAAAAATATCGCCAAAAAGCGAAAAAACGTTAAAAAAACGCCAGAACCAAAAAATCGCCAAAACTTAAAAAACCAGCAAAAAAGAAAAATCCCAAAAATTCGAAAAAATCAGCAAAATGGAAAAAACGCGAATACAAAACAAAATCGGCAAAATGCCGAAAAAAAATTTAAAAATGAAAAAAATTATAAAACGCAAAATATCACCAAACTAAAAAGATCGCAAAAAAATAAAATAACCGACAAAAACTGAAAAAAGTCGTCAAAACGAAAAAAAGCAGTAAAACTTAGAAAATCGCTAAAACTAAAAGTATCATCAAAACCGACAAAAAAATCTTCAAAAATGGAAAACAATCACTAAAACGAAAAAAAGCGCCAAAACAAAAAAAATGCCAAAATAGAAAAAAATGACAAGAAACCGAACAACTCTTAAAAACGAAAAAAGTGTCACCAAAACCGAAAAAATCCTCTAAAACCAAAAAAAGCGCCAAAACTTAAATAAATTGCTAAAGCTAAAAATATAGTCAAAAAGAAAAAAGCGTTAAAACAAAAAAGACCCCAAAAATAAAAAAAAACCCCCAAAACTAAAAAAAAATCCGAAAAAAAGTTAAAAAAAATAAAAAACTACAATTAAACAGAAAAGCTAAATTTTGCCAAAATGAAAAAAAGGGAAAAAACGAAAAGTGATATATGTGTATTCGTACGAAACCCTTCGTGTGCGAGCCAAGGTCGCACTTTACTTAATTTTTTTATATTTTCTTTATTGAAAAACACTTGTATTAATTAGTCACTCAGGTTATTTATACAAAATGTTTTTGATTTCTTTTTACTACGATTGCTTTAATTTTAAATTTGTAAATATGTAAAATAAACTTAAAATATTAATAAATTTTCGGCACCGCAAGGAATTGCTTTATTAAAAACAGCTGATGTCAGATGCTATGTCACTCGAAAATAGAACTCGTTCTAAAAATTAAAGATAGCGTGTGTACTGTACACAGAGAAATAACACAGGTTATTGTTTAAAGCGAATGCCACACAGGTCAATATTTAGCTTCAATATATGTGTTTGTGTGCGTTTGTTTACAAAAAATATATACACATATACGTAGGGGAAATATTGAAGAATATCAAAATGCTCTTGATTTTCATAAAAAACGCACACAAGCACATATATTAAAGATAAAATATTGATCCGTCTAGCAGTCACTTAAGCCCTTATGACACTACATTTTCCTTGCATTGTTTTGCTATAGAATTGAAAGAAAGAAATAGCAAATGATAGAAAGAAACAACCATACATAATGTAAACAAAACGTAATGGCTTCTTTAAGTGCTGCCTACTTTTTATTTATAATAAAACGCCAACAGAACAAAAAGTTGAAAAAAGAGGAGCTAAGTCGGTTAATTCGTGAATAAACTGCTAACTTGGCAACACTTTAATGCTTCAAGCTGGAAACGTCAATTTTAAGTTGAACATTTTTAAATTTTTTTGACAGGCCCTCATTTTTTATCGATAAAATTAGTAAAAGCTTTGACAATTTAGTATTAATCTTAATATAGCTGAACTCTTTGCACATCATAAAATTTCCTATCATATTATATTTGCACTCTTTTCCAAAACTTAAAAAATGATTAAAAAATCTAGTGTCATAAGGGCTTTAAAGGGGTTCAGACAATATGTACAAATTTAGCATGTGCAAATGTGACATAATTTGACATTCCATATGGCAAATACATTTAATTTTAATTTTACTGCAGTATGCCCATGCATGGAAAATATAAAACATTTAGATTTTCTTATTGCACTGTCTTATCATTCGACGGTTGTAGAATGTTTTAAATTAATAACAATTTTTACATTCGGTGTGGTGACTACAGAATTTTTCTTAGCACATACTGAAACCACGCAGCGATAAGACAGTATCTTCTTATAGAGGTGAGTAATAATATATAAATACCAGGGATGATAAATCTGGTATTAGTTATTTTTTGGTACTATTGAAGCTAAAGAAGTACGATGATACCGCCGTTACTAATTTGGTACTATTAGCAAATTTTCCCAACTTTTCGACGTGAAAAATTTTGGTGTTAGTGCTCGGGTGCTTTTTTATTCTAATTTTTGGTGCTTTTATTTTGTGACGGTGGCTCTAAGCCCAAAATTCAAAAACTAATTTCTTTATCTAAAAAATGTTTTTCAAGTGTAAAATTCTTTGGTAATGCAACTATTTCCTGAACACGTTTTTGCAGTCTTGCAGAAAAATGAAAAAATTGATTCGAGCAATCAGTGGTCTTTTGTCTTTTTTGTCGAACCCCATTAAAACTAATTTTTGTTCATATTTCGTTTGCTTGGCACTTCCGATTTAAAAACCTTCCGTTTTCAAGAAATTTGACATACATAAACATATGTATATTCTACTCTTACGTGCGCATCACGTGGCGTAAGAACCAGCCCGATATGGTTTCTATGGTTTCTTTCCATTTTTCTAGAAATGTTCGTCATATTCAAGATTGAATAAATTTAGAGCGCGTCATCATATATTAATAAATTTTGTCTCATTCAAAAGGTTTCAGTCTCCTCCTAATAAGTATTGATTAAAATGCCATAGCTTCCCGCTAGAAAGTCCTCTAAAATGCCAAAGTATCCTGAAAAAGGTATTTGTAATTTTATTTATTTTTTAACCGACATTAAAAAAGAAGGAGGTTATGAATTCGTGTGTATTTTTTATGTTTGTAATGGCATAACTCTGTCATTTGTGAACAGATTTTCAAAGTTATTTTTTTTTTGTTTGAAAGGGTTTGCTTTGTGTTTGGTTCCACAATTTTTTTTGAAAATCGGTAAGGAAATTCGCTCCCCTCAATCAAAACTCTGCCATTTGTAAACCGATTTTTTAAAGGCTTTGCCTGCAGTTTTGTTGCATAATTTTTTTCCACAAATTTGCTCCACCAAGCATAAGTCTGTCATATGTAAACCGATTTTCAAGATTATTTTCTCGAATTATTTTCGTAGGGCATTATCGCCTCAAAATTCTTTTCTGCTTGTTTCAAATGAATTGCTTGCAGTTTGATCCCATAGAAGTGAAAATCTGACGGACAAGGTGGTAGCCCGATATATTAATTATCACATAACTCCGACATTTCTTGACAGACTTTCAAACTATTTTATTGGAAAGGACATGAAAGGTTTGGCACTATGAAAAATTGCGGGCAGACACTAAATTTGTAGTAAAGCACACCATTTGATCTAACAGAAAATCGCGTTGGTCTTGTAATCTGGTACATAAGATTTTTGCATTAAAGTCGGGTTTTTTGACATATGTAGCTATAGTTATTACAGAGCTAACTACAACTGGCAGGTATTTATTGTACAAAGTCTTAAAGTAGGAATGAAAACAGATTCAAAAGTTACAGTTTTTTGTATATGATAACCCGCTCATTTCTATGAAAAACCTGTAGCAATAACTATTATGATTATATATAATGAATTAATATTTGATGTGATATATTAAGCTCTAAAAAATAGAAACAATACAAAGAAGTCTGAAAATTTTTTGCTTTTAGTGGATTTAATTTTTCTAAAATGATTGGTTTTAAATTGGCTCGATTTACAGAACAAGCAGATATATATCAACTTTTTTAAATAAAACTAAAAAAACAAATTTTTTTCAAGAATTACGCGCTTTTTTACTTGTTTCAGTGCTTTTTGAAATCTAAAAGTTGACAACGCTGGTGGTATCCATTAAATTTTTTCCCACTTATATTTATTTATTGTATCTTCAATAAAATTGAACTATCAATAAGTAATCAAATCTTAACTCTAAAATTTTAATTTTTAAGTCCAGCCAATGCCAGACAAAAATATTTGTTTCAGCGGTTGTTTCTTTAGCCGAGTGTGGCCTCTAAAGTTAATGATGTTTCGGGCTAGGGAATTTGGGTGCAACTCAAGATTTTTTATGTATCTTGTCACGTCTTTAGAAAACACTGTCTTAACCAGCGGCACATCTTTATGAATTCGCTTGTTTCTGACATACCATGGGGCTACTGTAATCCTTCGGAGTATTTTATTATGTTGTCTTTGAATTCTTTCTACATTTGATGCCGAGGCAGTGCCAAATTGGTTTTAGAATGGAGTTGTATAGAAGAAGTCTACAATCTAGGCTTAGAGTAGAGTTCCTGCCAATGATGCAATTCATTTGAGCCGCTTTTAAATTCATTTGGGTCACCTTTGCATTTATGTGTGACTTCCATGTTAGATGACGATCAAGATGAACACCGAGATATTTTACTTCAGTGTGTTGATGTATAGTTTGGCTATTTATTTGTATAGGAGGGCAGGTTTCTTTGCACAATGTAAAAGTAATGTGTAGATATTTTTGTTCGTTAATTTTTATCCGCCATTGTTTTAGCTATTGTTCCAACTGGGGTATATAATCTTGCAGTTTGCGGGTGGCTTCTTGATGGCTTTTGTGAACACTTAGAAAAGCTGTATCATCAGCGAATGCTGATATGTGTATGTTACTGCTTACCGGCAAGTCAGAGGCATATATCAGATATGATACAGGACCGAGGATGCTATCTTGAGGAACTCCGGCTTCAATGGGTTGCGGAGGGCTTAGAAAATTACCTTCTTTAACAACAAATTTTCGCTCAGTTAAGTAGCTTTCTAAAAGTTTATGGATGGTTTCGGGTAGGTTTTGCTTTAGTTTATGTATTAAACCTTCGTGCCATACTTTGTCAAATGCCTGAGAAACATCGATGAAGAGCGCAGAACAATATTTCTTTTCTTCAAAGGTTTTTCTAACCATTGTTCAATCGTGCTATGCTGTCTCCTAAAAACCGAATTGTTGGTCTAGAATGCATCCAGTACGATTCAGTATGGGTGTTAGCTTACTCATAAGTAAATTTTCAAATAGTTTTGGCATGTTAGACAATAGGCTTATATGCCTATAGGACTCACCCTTCGTATGATCTTTGCCTGGCTTAGGTATCATGGTAATCAGCGATACCTTCCATTCTGCGGGATAGCATTTGAGGCGCAAAATACTGTTAAAAATAAATAGAATTATTCGTTTTGCAGTATAGGGTAGCTCTAAGAGCATTTTATTGCTTATTTTATCAGCGCCTGGAGCTTTTTTCGAGCTTAGGACCGCAATACAGTGTTCAATTTTACAAATATTGAACCTCAAAGTAACATCTGATATAGCGAGGACCGGTGGCAGCTCAACTATAGTAACAGACGTATTTGGAGTAAATACTTTCTGCAAGTGGTTTACAAACAGAGTACCTTTTTCAGCGTCAGTTCTTGCCTAGTCTTCATTCGAAGCTCGCAATAGAGGCTTATATATCACTGGTCTTTTGAGGCCTCGGGCTGCTCTCCATAGCGAATAGTCTGTTGGAGGTGTTGCGTCGAGCCCATTCACAAAGTTTTGAAGAGAAGAGTATTTTTGATATTCTAGTAGAGTTTTCAGCTGTTTAGTACATTCCTTCGGCCTAGATTTTAGCTAAGGGGATCTGCAGCGTTGCCATTCTCTACGAACTCTTCCTTTTTCGGATAAAAGCCGTTCTACGTCTGCTGAATAAATTTTATTATATCTCACCTGAAGATTTGTAGTAGTAGCATTTAGAGCAGCTTGCTTAAGGTTTGCCTCAAACATTTTAATAGAGTCATCTATGTCAGCAGGCGTTTTTAATGGAATATTTTCTGTGCAATGAGCACTCAAATATTTTTTTTATTTCAACCAAATTATACGTGTGGTTGCCATCGTTAAATCACAAGTGGGTGAAGAAGTTGTATGTGAATATATAGTGACAATAGTTGGTGAGTGATCTGAAAATATATCTAAAGATGCTTCAACTTGGATCATTTCACTGGGCACATCCTTTACCACTCCAAATCAATAATATCAGGTATTTTTCGGCGATCTGTTGGCCAGTAAGTTGGCTGCCCACTTGATATAACATTCAGACGCATTTTTGAAATTGTGTCAAACAAAACTCGCCCTTTGGCGTGATGAGAAGAGATCCCCAGAACGTGTGCTTAGCGTTGTAATCACCGGCGGCCAAAAAGCGTAGGCCTAGTGAATTAAAAAATCTACTATATTGATTTTCTGTAATAGAATACCTGGGAGGAGAGTAAATTAATGAAATCACCAGGTTTTGATGAAAAGCTTTAATGCAGATGTTAGTTGCTTGAAGATAGTCTTCACAATGATGACTCGTTAAGTAGTGTTTTAATCGCGATTTTATTAGTATACCCGAGCCACCACAAGCTCTACCTTAGGGGTCCTTTGTGTCGTAGAGAGTATATCCGTTGATTTTAAAAGAGCTTCTAGCCGTCAAATGCGTCTCAGTGATAAGCATAACATCAATTTGTTTATCCTTCATGAAGTATTCTAGTTCGTTTTTATGTTGGCGGATGCCGTTTGCGTTCCAGAAATAGATTTTTAAGTTCATGGTTTGTTTAATGCAGCCTGCAATAATGTAGACTGCACTTTCAACGCTTCCTGCATCATGCAGGTCATGCTGGTTGTAAAAAATGTACTGTTTGTATTAAATTTTCTATTGAAGCCTCAATTCGATCCAAATTAAAACCACTGTTTTCGTTGGCAAGAGGCCGTTTTTGAGCTGTAGCGTATGAGAACTGGCTGTTTGGTATGTTTTGCGCTATGGGCTGGTTAGCCGGCTGGTAGGTGGTTGGCGCAACTGGGGATGATTTGTTATGTCGAAAGTAATAGGTTGAGGATAGGTGTGATTACGTCTGTTAGACAAGGACTGCTTAAGATGTACCAAGGTGAATTAATTTTATCAGGTGGTGTTGACTCTAAAACAACTACAACATTACAATAACATTTGACATCACAGCCTCTATGTCAACGGCTGTGCTTATAATATCACCTGTATAAATCCACCTTGAGATGTACTTAGACAGGACAGCCCCTGTATTTTGTAGTGTGATTTTGATGGCAATTGCTAACCTTTGTAGTTCACCACAGACGACACAAACGGTGCCCAACTTCCAATATGTTTTGGTGTGGCCATATTCTTGGCAATTCAGGCATTGAATGGCCCTGCTCGCTTGGGTGGTTCCTCTACGGTAACTCGTCAGTGCAGCAAATATCTTAAGCTGTAAATGGGGTGTACTTCATGCTTTTTTAATTTCATATCACGTGGTTCCATTTACACAATATTTTTAATGTTAGTAACATTTTTTACTTTAAAATTATTATTTAGTAGACCCGCTTTTACCTCTTCTGGATCCACGTATGAATCGATGCTTTTTATCACTACCTGGAGGCCTTTTACACTTTTCAATTGGTAGGTGTAAATATTTTTATTTTGTGTTTCAAACTCCGAAACTACTGATAATGATTTTCTTCGTTTACTTGAATTTTGTCTCATTAATTGCGCCGCGTTTTATCGGGATTACGTAAAACGCATCTTCACCGATTAATTATATTAGCCTTTTAATAACCTCATTTAAGTTTTTCTCTCTTAAGTATATTGGGGGCGGCTTGCTTGACCTGACAATGGTGATTTCGCCTTCGTCGTTTTGTAGAAGTGAAAAGCGATTTTCAGAAAGCACCGCATCAGATTTACCATCTTTTGCCATTTTCGCCAATGCAGCGAGGTCCTTCGATCTTGGACTTCTTTGTCTTTTTTTATTATTTACCACTTTAAAATAACGATCAATACCCATTTGGATTTTTGAATTTTCTGAATCATTTTCTATGGGCCACTTTTTCTTTTTGGGCTTGATGTTGGCTCATATTATTGGCACTTGTGCTTTGCTGTGAAGGTGTTTTCAAAAAATTTACTTTTATATTACGATCTGTCATAGACATTGAATTTGAGCGTACCCGTGTGCGCAAGTGTAAATTTTTGTTTAATGGGTTATCACATTCTGCAGCAACAACAGTAACGTAGGCATTCTGTTGTTTTGGTACTCATTTGGTACGAGTACCAAATATGTTTGTTGTTTGTGTGCTTACTTGCTTATGAGTTTATAATTTACTTTACAAAAAGAAATGAAAAATGTATAGGTACGTAAAATATTAAACAAAACGGTGTTTGTTAATACCCTGCGGAAAATTTGGTGACAATTAAGTCAAAAGTACTCGTCCTATGACTTGAGAAAATCAGACTGGTACCAAAAATAAGGAGTAATGAATGGTGAAAAAGACATATTGTGTAAATAGTCACATATTAACAATTTTCAGTCTACTTAGTTGGTACTCCGGCTAGTATTGTAGGAAACGGCACTGAACAAATTCGATGCACCTGGATCTAAGGCCTATCACATAGTATCTATATAATATTAATTGTCTCCCTTCAATGAGAGCTTAACTGGTATTTATAACATTAAAATATAAGTTCCCCTGTGGTCGAGTGGGTAGTGTACTAGCCTGTCATGCAGGAGGTTGCCGGTTCGAATCCTATCAAAGACACCGCTTAAAAATAAAATACAATTTCTATTTGGATTTGTAACAATAAAAAAATAAATTAATCGATAAATACAGCTGAATTTCGGAATAATATTTATATATAACCTATATTATTATACACCAATTGGGACTCAATAAGATAGTTCAGAGACAAGTTACCAGGTGCATACAAAGTATCAATTAACCCCATCCTAGGTCATTCCCATGTAAACGTAGCTGGCCCGCTTCATAGGAAGTGCTAGAACTCAGACTGGTCCCTACCACGTGGGGACCGGTCACGTGACTTGTTTTCTGTCACTTCCATTTACCGTAGGGTACTTTGTTGTTGCGAATATTTTTCTTTTTTTTAATATTATATATTTTTATATTGTTTATTTTGTTCACCGACGGCAAATTAATGCTTGTTTCTACTTCGAAAGTAAGTGATTATTTATCCATTCAATAATAATTTATCTCTACTTTGGTCCTTAACTTAATTCTCTCTTGGTCTAGTTGGGACTGTGCTGGCCATCGAGAGAAATGAGTTTTTAATTTAGTATTAGTGCTTATGAGTAAAGGCTCATTTAAGCCTGATTTAAGGGTGATTTAGCCGAGCGTAAATGTAGAAAACGTTGATGTAGTTGCATGTGCTGATCGTTTCTGTCACATTGAAAAGCTATAAGACAGAAACGATCAGCAAATGCAACTACATCAACGTTTTCTACATTTACGTTCGGCTAAACCAACCTTTAGCCGAGCGTAAATGTAGAAAACGTTGATGTAGTTGCATGTGCTGATCGTTTCTGTCACATTGAAAAGCTATGAGACAGAAACGATCAGCACATGCAACTACATCTACATTTTCTACATTTACGCTCGGCTAAATCAGCCTTTAGTCGAGCGTAACGTTGATGTAGTTGCATGTGCTGATCGTTTCACATTGAAAAATTATGAGACAGAAAGGATCAGCATATGCAACTACATCAACGTTACGGTCGGCTAAATGAGCCTTAAGTGTTAGTAGTACAGTACATATCTCATATAAGAAGGTTATTTCTTATAAACATATATATGGATATAAGAAACATTTTTCTAATAAGTGTGTATTCCATAAAGCATACATACATATGTAATATTTTTCTATAAAAAGTAAAACAAATTACCCACATAGCATTTGGAAGATTGTTTTACCAAAAATCAGAAAACGAAGTCTTTTAATACTGCCTTAGATGATCAAAAAGTGATTAATCAGTTGCGGGCTTAAAACAAGAGTCGAAAATCATTCCTACAAATTACTAGAAAATGACTTGTGCGCAATCATAAATTGATCAAGTATATGCTCGAAATGTGACTGTTTTGAGTATTGTTATAGAAGTAAATTTATGTTAGCTTTGTGCTGTCGATATTGTAGGCAGTACCTTAGCTGAGTGGTTGGTACATAATGTTACAAATCCGAAGGAGCTTGGTTCGATTTTCTGTTAAAATTAAATTTTTTTATTTTACTTTCTCGAAAATGAGTCGTAATTGACTCAGAAATGATCAAAGATACTGTTTAAAAATTACTAAAAAGTGAGTCGAAACGCATTTAAAAGCGGGTAATAAAAGACTCCTCAAGAGGAGTCGTACGTATCCGACAAAAGTATCTTTTATGATCAGAAAATGAGCCCATAAATTATTATTCTAATCGAGCTAAGGAATCAATAAAGACTC
The DNA here is from genome assembly GCA_956483635.1 of Panzeria rudis. Taxonomy (NCBI): domain Eukaryota; kingdom Metazoa; phylum Arthropoda; class Insecta; order Diptera; family Tachinidae; genus Panzeria; species Panzeria rudis. The sequence continues at coordinate 11,740,731 of OY101452.1, read as the reverse complement.
GATAATTTCATAAATTTCTAGCTGGGTAAGTTCGATGTTTTTATGTTTTGTGTTTTTATGTATTGTGTATACCAAACAATTCATATAAAAGCTAACTGAAATACCTCAAACAAGAGATAAACAATAAGAAATTAATTCAGTCTGCAACATAACAATTTCGTATATAAAATCTTTTTTCATATCATATATCGTCTTTGGAGTTGGAAAAAAGTTTCTTATATCAGGTTTTTTGCTAATATAGGATTTTCTTTGTAGAACATTTTTTCTATGGAAAATACAGAAAAAGGCACTTTCTTATAAGCGGTTTTTCTTATATGCGATGTGCTTATATCCGGTATCTACTGTATACAATTGTGTGCCTTTTATAAAGAGAAACAACAACTAAACCGTAGTATGCAGTTCTGCCTGAATTTCAGGTTCGAAATTTTGCATTTATTTCTACACGGTAAAATAATTGTGTAGAGAAATTTGTTTTCATTCACGCAATTTACTTGAATTTATTCATTTTAACGTACAATACATAAAAAATTATTAACAAGACCACACAAAAACAATTGTCTGAACATTAATTTTTGTTGCAGTTGACGGAAAAAATCTCCACTAATTGATATCACATCCCTGTATTAGACAAAGTATGTGTTGATTTTTCTTTTCAGCTGCGTACTACTACCAAACGGAAAGTTGCCTGAAAATTTTTAGGACCTGAATTTCAGTTTTTTTTACACATACTTCTTATGGTAGGCTGAATTTCAGGCAGAACAGTAACAACACTTAACGCTGAAAACACACCAAGTGAGACAAAACAGTTTTTTGTGACGTATACGACAACTGAACATTAGTTCTTATGAGACAACCCATACCAAACAAAACAACCGCAATATTGTGTCCTTGACTTACTGCCCAAAAGCACTGGTTGCAAAAAATACATGTGGTTTGATACAACATACCCACGCAGAGTCAGACAACACATACTTAAACGAGCCTCGTTGCACACAATTAAAACAATTAAGACAAGTCAAAAAAATTAAGTAAAATACACATGTGTATATCCCTATTCGTTTTTGTCCCTTTTTTCATTTGGCAGGTTTTTCGTTGTGTTTTTTTGTTTAATTAAATTTTTTTTAAAGTTTTTTTTGTTGTTTTTACGATTTTTTTGGTTTTGGAACTTTTTTGATTATCGTGATTTTTTCGTTTTTTTCTGGCTATTATTCGGTTTTTAAAATTTTTTGTGTTTTCCGATTTTTTAGTTTTGGCGATTTTTTGGTTTTTGCGTTTTTTTAACGTTTTTTCACTTTTTGACGATATTTTAAGTTTTAGCGAATTACTTTAGTTGTGCCGATTTTTTTCCCGTTTTGACGTTTTTTCAGTTTTGGGGATATTTTCCGGTTTTTGGTGATTTTTTTAGTTTTAGCGTTTTTTTTTTGGTATGGCACTTTTTTTCATTCTGCCGATTTTTTTCGTTTTTTGGTTTTTGGAAATCTTTTTTTGTTTTTTGCCGATTTTTTTTTTGTTTTAAAGTTTTTTCACTTTTTGACGATATATTTAGTTTTAGCGATTTATTTTAGTTTTGGTGCTTTTTTCAGTTTTGGCCCTTTTTTCGTTTAGGGGGTTTTTCGGTTTTTTAATGATATTTTAGTTTTAGCGATTTTTTTTTTGTTTTGACCCTTTTTCGTTTTTTTTTGGTTTTTGGCGATTTTTTTAGTTTTGGCGTTTTTATTTTGGTTTTTGCGCTTTTTTTCGTTTTGGTGATTTTTTTAATTTTTGGCGATTTGATCGTTTTTCGATGATATATTTAATCTTAGCGATTTTTTTTTGTTGTAGTGCTGTTTTCGTTTTGACGATTTTTTACTATAAGCTTATTCTTCCAATTGTAGAATAAGCTTATGAAAATAATATTATATTAACATTTGTATAGAAAACCTGATTTGTCTTAATAATTTTATAAGCTTTGAAGAATAAAATTGACAAATAATATATATTTTAATGTTGAAAAAGAAAATTCTTATTATTTACTTCAAATTCATTCGATTTCATTTATTTATTGCATATGTACATATTTATGTTTTTTTTATTGTAATTTCCAAAATTACACGTGTACCCAATTTGCAATTAAAAACTATATGCAAATGCTTCTGTAGAATGTATTGAAAAAGATAAGTCTTTCAATACATTCTATTTACATAAAATTTTCCGAAAAAGATAAGTCTTTTTCAATCGTTATATTGTTCTCTTAAATATATATGAATATATGTATGACCTTTATAAGCATACTTTAGAAACAGTTGTGTATAGTTTCTCAAATATTGATAAAAACTGCTTGTGAAATCACATTTTATAAACATTATTATAGGCGAAGTTAAGAAAAGTTTAAGGCCCACTATTTATATAAGCTTATTTGCAAGTTGTATTGGATATTAATTACTGTATGGTATGTTGGGCAGCAATTAACACTAACTTTGAAAATTTAAAGTGTCTATGTATAAGTGTCTGCATATTACCTTAGTATATCAACATTTTTCGTTGCCAATTAATACGAACTTTGAAAATTGAAAGTGCCTATATATAAGAGTTTGCATATTACATTAGTATTTCAAAATTTTTCGTTGCTCACTTTAGAATTTAACTGTCATATACTGTCCGTAGGTCTTACGGTTCCCGAGAAAACATTACATTAGTATTTAAACTTTTTTCGTTGCTCGCTTTAGAACACCCTTTAATTTTTAGCTGTCATATATAATTTCAGGTCCGTAGAAAACAGACTATTACAGACAGACATACGGACAGCGTACTTTTGGTGTACGGAAACCTAAAAATATAAAAAACATGGTCGCATTGCATTCTGATTACCGGTTGTCTTTTAGGACAAAAACTTGATAAGACGTTTTTTTTTGTGTGGGTTAGCATCAAACAAGAGTATTTGAATTGAAAGACAAAAACGTTTTGTCTTTTGTTGGTGTGGGCTCAACCTAAGTCTTAGGCGATTATTTTGTGGGTGGGTTTGTGTACCTAGTTAAAGAGAATACATAACAGGTGGTCTTGAGAGAAAAGCTTATAATATTTGCTTGTTAGTGTTCAAGGCCAAATATAAACAGCGGTGTTGATGTAGTAGCTTAATGTCAAACTCCATATTCTATAAACAAATCATTGGTTTTTCTTGAATAGAGGCATATGTCTTAAAACTGATTATTCCAGTAGAGAAAAACAAAATATTTCTGAAATTGTGTCCACGGTATGAACATCTTTGATTTTTTTAAACACGGCGTATATTTGCCAAAATAACTTTGTGTAAAAATTTCAGACAAAAATAATGTAAGAACGAAATCCTAGCAAGGATGCATAAAACCGCATATGTCGACATAAATAACATATACTAAGTAAAATAGAACAAAATATTTAAAAAGATTCCAAAATGTGTTTAGATAATAATATCGTATCTCTGCTTGTGTGTTTAAATAATCCATCACACAGGAAAACTTAAGTCGTTATTGCTGAAAATTTATGGAATCAATATAGAAGTCAGGTTGTTGTGCATGAAAAATATCGAGACTAGTCCCTGATATTCTAAAAATTTTTACTCTCATGGAAAGAGTGCTTAAAATATAGATATTTCGCATTAATAACTTAATATCTACGTAAGTCGACTGACGCATATACATATTCAAGAAAACGACGGAAATTTCGGACTTCAAATTTTAATAGAAAAAATATCTGGTGCTATGGGTTGTTTGTCCATTGTGAAAGAATTTAAATTTTTTTAGCAAACTTGAAGTTTATAAGAATAAAGAAATTAGTAAGTAGTTTCCTTGTTATATGACAGAAGTGAAGTTACATTGAGATAAATTGAAATTTAAATTGTTTGATTTTGGCACCATTATTTGAAAAAGAATTTATAAAAATATTTTTAGAAAACAAAGCCATATTTGATCTTTGACATAATGAGCACATAAAACCTTAAAGACAGATTTAGCCAACCGTAACGTTGATGTTGTTGCATGTGCTAATCGTTTCTGTCTCATAGCTTTTCAATGTGACAGAAACGATCAGCATATGCAACTACATCAACATTACGGTCGGCTAAATAAGCCTTAAGGCTTCATTACTCATACGTAAATATTGCGGATACGTAAACGTTGCGGACTGCCCCACATTTTGTTAGTTAATTAAAATACTTAAACGTTTGTAAGCAGTGTTGTCACATGCATTGCTTTGAAACGCATTAAAAATGCGCTTTTGGTTTTTACTCGGTTTTAGTTCATTTATTTTTGCAATTACACAATCAAAATGTTGTTTTGCCCTTGTTTTATCACATATTTTATTTAGCATATTCTTTGGCATTTTTTAGCACATTCTAACATTTTTTTCATTATGCTAACTGAAAATTACTTTATGTCGACTTAAACTCTTTTTTGCCATAGATTTGTGGCTATTGTTGTTGAATGATTTATTTAAGATGAGTAATATACATATATGACATAAAATCTCAATAATAAAAAGTTAATAATTAGATTTTGTTAGGACATAACATTTTATTGAAAATAAAATTTTATTTTCTTACTAAACTGTCAAAATGCCAAAATTGTTGCTAACTTTTAAAATACAGGCTGTAAAATTTTATCGTAACTGAAAATTTATATTTAAATATAATAAAAAAACTTCCTGAAAACTTTTATTTTTATCGCTTACTATTAAATCAAAAACAGGGGCCGAATTACCGCATTCGTTATCGAGTAGGCTTTCGTATCAAATAAAATTTCGTCACGTATCGAATGGATGGATTACCGCATTCGATAGCTAACGAATGGAAATGTTTAAAAAGTGTACCAAGTTTATATTATACCGACTAAAAATTTGTAATACACTAAAGAAAACTTTTGTGTTTCTAGCAGCTAGTACAACAACCAAGTCGATTGGTTTTTTGCAAAACAAACAAAATAAAAAAGTATTGTATTCGATCGGTCTAGTGCTAACGAGTGGAACTTAAACAGCAGCTACTCGATTATCGTATGCCGTAATCCCAAAAAGAATATTTTCGATCAGTTTTACTCGATCACGTGTGCGGTAATTCGGCCCCAGGCCGCTATTTAATGTCGCTTAAAATGTCATGGCCTTTCATGTTATATAAAGATCAACATTCCGAAAAACCTAGTTTTAAAAAATTGGGTTTATTTCTTGTTTATATACCGTTTCCTTAAACGCAAACAGACTTACTTACATATATAACTACACTTTAATTTTTTTAACAGGAGAAGCAAAAATTAAAAAAATCTCATCATGTAAACTCAAAATGTATTGAGTAGGAGAACATACGAATACAAAATCTGACAAGCGTTCGGAAAATGTTTATTTTTTAAACCATTTTAGAAACGTATGTATTATCATCATACCAGAGCATGAAGAATACTTACAACAGACTTTTGCTCTCTTTTTTTAAGCACAAAGAGAATTTCATAATATTTTGATTCTACAAAGTCTTTAATACTTTGTATTACCTTGTAAAGATATATTAAGTGTAGTGGTAGCCATATATGTTCCTTTGAGATGAATAAACAAAACCATGAACACATTAATTTATGCACATGTCTGAAATCTACTTACATATGTACTAACAAAACGAAACTGAAAATAAGCCAGTGAAGCGAACAGTGATGCCAGATATTTTTTCCTAAAATCGTCAAACTTTTGAAGAAAATTCGTCAAAGTCGTCGATTTTTGGAAAAACTGGGCATCAACTGTTTTATAAAATAAACAGTATGTAGTATTTTATTAAATTAAAACAATCTCTTATCTTGTAACATATTGTATTGGTACATTTGCCTTCAACTTTCTCCAGTATTTTGCTTCATATCATTATCATTAAGGGACGCACAAACCTGTTACTTGCCGATGTTAAAATAACTTTTTTCTACCGAGTTTGCCGTTTTACATAAGATACTGAGATAAACGAGACAAGAAATCGTCAAAATGGCAAACAATCATCACCAGGGCAACCAAATATATGATATATCATATATTTTGCTGGATGTCTTACAAACATATAAGGTAGTTTCAGAACATTTTATGAATTTTGGCATCGATTTGTTAGAGCATATTTTGCCTGTAAGGGCATATTTTAGCATATTTTACTTTTAAGAGCATATTTTACTGTTAAGAGCACGTTTAAGAGCATTTTTGTAAAATTTTTGTTAATACTATATAAATTTTTGTTAATACTATACAAATGGCGTTCAGCGAATCGACTACGGCGAACTGAATTCTCCACTAACATAACCAAAACGAATTCACATCCAGATATCCCTGCAAGCGAATTTACTACGGCGAACTTAATTAGCCACTAACATAAACAAAGCGAGCTGACAACCACGTCGCGCTCAAGCGAAGTGGATACGGCGAACTGAACTAGCACATGACTTTACCAAGGCGAGTTTAAAACCAGATAGCGCTACTACGGCAACAAAGCAAATTCTTAATATATTTAATAATAGTTTGGAAAATAACCATTTTGTTTGTAAAAAATGTACTGAAAAATATGGCAATAAAGCATTTGACATCCAAACTAGATCAAAAATACAAATGAATTCGAGGTGAATTGATGTACGTATGAATGTCAAGGCAAATCCAGGAGATCCTACAGATTAGGTGATTATTTTTGCCTTTTTCGCCGCTTGTATTTTTGATCTAGTTCGCATGTCAATCAGTGTTGCCACCAAAGAAACTAAAAATAGTACAGAAGTTAACCAAAAATAGTACAAAACCAAATGAAATAGCTAATGCCCTCCATAATCAATTCAATGTTTATAAAAATTAAAAAAAAATTTTTTTTAATTGTATACGCAAGTGCTAAATATGGCGATTTCTCGCGAAACGGTGCGATTTGTCAACTTGTTTCGCGTTTACATTTTTGATTTGGCGACATGGCGATTTTTTGGGCGATAAGTTTTTTGACGATTTTTATGCTATTTTTTTAACAAAATTAAACTTCAACATTTTTGTAATTCAGGAAAATTAGTTTGTTGAAAAAAATAAATCCCATCAAAACTCGTCTGCAAGAAATTAAAACAATGATGATTTTTCGTATATTAATTATAGTCTTTAATGGCTTTTGAATTTGGATAAGAAAAATGTACAAGAAATAATTTTTGGCGATTTTCTGCTAAATTTTCATACGATTATTTTGTACAAATTTATATTAAAAAGAAGTATTATATAAAAACAAATACATTATTAACTATATATTAAGAAAAACTACATAAAATTGATTTTGATTTATCAACCAAATTTGACGAGGGATGACGGAAAATCGTTCCAAATTAAAACAAAAGATGTTTGGTCTTTTAAATTAGTACAAACAGAATTATAATTATCGAATATGACATTTGGTCTGTCTCCTGCGAAACCATCAAGGTTTTTGAATAGGACTGCCTTTTCCATAATAGCTTGCTTTAATAGCGTGTATATTTTCATTGCGATTGAGCCTTAACATTTTTCTAAATAGAAAAATGCATATTGTAATTTAGAGTAGCTATAATCAAAATAAGTGAGGAAAGAAAAATAAAAGGAAAATGTAAAAATTTTGATAAAAGTAATGAGAAATGTATCGGTTTGGATGTCGTAGTTATTATCGTCTATGCTTCTCTCTGAATGATTTTCGGTCGACGTTACAATCTTGCTCTTTTTCATCAATAAATCCGGCTTAGTTCTATGTATATTCACGTTTTTTTTAATATTTTCGAATCTCTAAAAGCTCCTTTAAAGTGGGCAAAATGCTCTCAATGTAGAGAAATGGAAGGTTATTAGCAGAAGTACTGCCAAATGTAAATAATAAATTATGTTTTAAAAAGGTATATTTTCAAACAAAAGTTTAGGAAACGTTCAGAAAAAATAGCTGTATGATCTATATACTCATCATTTATTTTTCAGAATTTAGTTAAATAGTACAATAATAGTACAAAAATTATATGGTACAAAAATAGTACAAACATTTTTAAATAGTACAGTTTTTTACTATAGTACAGAAAGTGGCAGCGCTGATGTCAATGCTTTCTTGGCATATTTTTCAATACTTTTTTTGACACACAAAGAGGGTATTTCCCAAGCTGAACTCAGGTGAGTCTACCTATCAGTAGTGCTAAAAATTTTCGGGGAAAAATCTTCATTCTTCGAAAAAAATCTTCATTTTAGAAAAAAAATCTTCAAACAAATTTTTACGTGTAATAATTCATGATTGCTATTTATAATAAAGTTGCTATACATATACCTATATACATATGTATGTATATAAACACATAAAAATTAATATGTATACATCGAAACCCAAAATTCAATTCAAACAGGTTACTTATATTAATATTATAATATATTAGATGAAATTTATTTGCTGATGTTTAAGCGTTGTCTATATGCATTTCATTGGTGCTTTACCAAATCGTCAGTAGACTTCAGACAGGTGCAGTGCAATAAGGCCATATGGCCTTATTTCGCAATTAATTGAGAAATAACGCCATATGGCGTTACTTCTTAATGCTTCAAATGTTATTGAGCTGTAGGAGAAATAAAACCATAATGGCTTTATTTCTCAATCAATTGAGAAATAACGCCATATGGTATTATTTCATGCCTTTGAGAATTTCCAAATATTTAAATGATTTTTAAAAATAAGCACAGTAGGCTTTGAAACTTATACAAAATTCTCAAATGGGTTTTTAAAGTCTGTACATAAGATAAGGTGTTTGTAAATGTTCAAAAGTGTGTTTAATGCTTAAACACCAGCAAATAAATTTCATTTAAAATAAAGTTATTGCAATATGTCAAATATTAAATTTCTTATAATATATTAGTTATGTATGTAAGTTACATTGAACATTTATAAGATCAAATATATGTACAGTACGCCCTCAGTTACTGCAACCCTCAATGAGCGCAACCTCGATTATTGCAAAAACTCAAATCTTTACATTGTAGACTCAGTGAATGCAACTTCGTAGCAATTTGTGAATCATTAAACGCAACTTTTGTCGTCGGTTGTTTGGTTTTGTCTTTTTATTGACTTCAAAAAAGCTTCTTCAAAATCGTCGTGAAACTGCAGCGAAGAAAACAATTCCTAATACCAAAAGTATAAAAATTCTCACTTCTTTCTATACAATTTTACTAAACTATGAGCCGATTCAACTGAATGTTTTATTGTTTATTTTGTAAAATCATAAAAAATAAAAAAATCTTCATTTTGAGAAAAAGATCTTCAAATCTTATTTTGACTAAAAAATCTTCAAAATTAAGGTAAAATCTTCATTCTGGCATCGCTGCTACCTGTTATGAACTGCCTTGTATGAATGAATGCTTTTTCGCAAGGCGAATTCATACCAGGTGAACGCACCACTAAAGGCACTGATTCACTATCTCCCTGCTCGTTTTTGTCCCCGTTTTCATTTCGGCAGTTTTATCGTTGCGCTTTTTTGTTTTTTTATTTATTAAGTTTTGTTCGTTGTTTTGGCGATTTTTTTTGGTTTTAGGGTTTTTTGTAATTTTGGTTTTTTTGATTTTTCGTGTTTTGCTATTTTATGTTTTTTGGTCTTGGCATTCTAGCGATTTATTTTAGGTTTGGCGATTTTTCAGTTTTGGCGCTTTATTCGATTTTAGGGATTTTTTTCGGTTTTTGGTTATTTATTTTATTTTTTTATACACATTTTTCGTTCTGGCTATTTTTCGGTTTTTATCGATTTTATTCAGCTTAGGCGCTTTTATTTTCGTTTTGGTGATGTTTTTCCAATAATATTTTCTTCGAAGAAAAATTATGTGAAGCATTTGTGTCTGCTGACATCCCTTTGTTTGTACAAACTTAGAAATTAAAACATTAAAAAACTTTTCGAAACATTTACGGATTATAAAGTTCCATGTAAATCTACCCTTCGTTCGAAACACGAAACACTTTACATAAACTGCATCAAAAATATAAAAACTACACCAAAAAATCAATATATATGGGTATCGATTGACGAAACAATGGATGGCAAAGGAAGAAATGTAGCAAACGTTATAGTTGGAATATTGAGTTCTGATAAAGAAACTATAAAAAAAAGTTTTTGTTAAACTCCGTAACCATATATAAAACTAATCATTCGACAATCGCAAAACTTTTTGATGATTCTATTAAAATCTTGGATGTTAACTTTAATAAAGAATTGGTTTTACTTTTTGTAACAGACGGTGCTCCATACATGGTGAAAGCTGCCAAATCCATTAAAACATTTTACCCAAAAATGACACATATAAAATGTTTAGCCCATGGTCTTCATAGAGTTTGTGAAACTATAAGGGATCATTATGTAAATGTGGACAAAATAATTTCTAATGTTAAAAAGATTTTTCTAAAAGCACCATGCAGAGTAGAAGTATTTAAAGAAATGTATCTGGAACTTCCTCTCCCTCCTGAACAAATAACAACCCGTTGGCGTACATGGATTGAGGCTGTAAATTATTACCAACAACGAAAAAGTTTTGAAGGTTTTAGATAGTTTGAAGGATGATGCTCAATCGATTAAAATTGCCAAAGAAACTTTACGTAAATCTAAAACAAAAACAGATTTATTGCATCGAGTTATGGATTTATTGCCAACAATATCAAAAAATTGCAAACTGCTGGTATTTCCCTAAATGAGCAAATAAAAATACCGAACGACACAGTTAAAAGATCGACAATGTACCTGACTTCGATTCTAAGCATATTGTTCAAAATAAGTTAATAAAACGTGTTGTGGATAAAAACAAAGGGCTAGAAACAATACAAAATATTTGTAGTCAGCTCAATGGTTCTAGAGTGAGCCCAACTTCAGAATATAATGTGGGCGAAGTTTTGTCTTTTAAATATGCTCCAATGAATTCAGCGGATGTAGAAAGAAATTTCTCTGTTTGTAAAACTATTTTTAGAAGCAACAGTCAGAACTTTCTTTTTGAGAATTTAAGTCAACACGTCGTAATTTATTGCAATTCCAACATGTATTAAGCTAATATATTTCACAGACTCATACTTGTACAAATTTTCTTACAAAGAAAGTTTAGTTTATATTTTATCTTACATAAACTAGTATTATATGCTATATGTTGTATTACACACGTAATGTTCCTAAATTAATAAGTTATATTAATGAATTCGATAACGTGTTTATTTTTTAATTTATTTTTCATTATGTTTTTAAATAAAATTTTATAATTTTTAAGAAAAAGAAAACTTTTTAGAGCATATTTTTTAAATTTTAAGAGCATTTTTTCTGTTTTTCACAGCATTTTTTATGCGCATAAAACCTTTTTTTAGAGCATATTTTTGGTTGCCCTGATCATCACGTTTAAACTTTTATACCTTTTTTGTTAATTCTTTTTGTTAAACTGAACCGAAAATAATGATTATTGCAGATATCTTGGACCAAAACATTATAATGATCCAGGAATTGTTACTAATGTTGAACAATGAAATTATTATTAATTTTAGTATTTAATTATAAAGCACATGACATTTTTATACCCTTCACCACAAAGTGGCGAAAACAAACCTATGTTTGTTGTCGCTTATGTTGAAACTCCTTTGACGAAGGCCCCAGTTAACATAAAGTCTTAATTTATGAATTAATCTGCTATAATTGATCGAAAGCTTAATGCATATACAAATAAAAAAATCGGCTCATGAATGACTAAGTTATGTATATATTAAAAAATGTGAAAAGACGCAAATCGGGCTCGAACTCAGCATACAAACATGCAAATCTCAACGTCACCCTCTACACCAGAGAGGCTTAGTTGAATAACTCGTAATTTCCGCTAACACAAAAAAAAATTTTTTTGCCGCAATCCATTATTATCCTTTTTATATTAGGTTTGATTTTGTGTCCAGAGGTGGGAAAAAATGTTCAAGGATGGAAAATCACGATTTTTAAATAGTATAAAAATTAAACTTAAAATTAGGCAGTAACGAATACCGATATATCGGCGATATTTCAGATTTTCCGATACATCGGTATCGGCGATATTTTACTGTCGATACGACGATACTTTAAAAATTTTTTTAAATTTTTTTTAAACAAATTATTATTTTTTGTTAATTTTACCAAGAACTAAATTCATTTCGTTATTTTTTAAATCTTATTAATATCAATTTTAAAAATTAATAATATTTTACGCTGTTATTTTGCAAAAACAATAATTTATTTATTGTTAATTTTACCATGAACTCAATGCGTTGTTTTTTAAATCTTATTCCCAGCAAAAAATACATTATAAAGAAATCATGAAAATGTAGAATTCGCGATCCGGAAATATTGCGAATTTGGATAATTTCTAATTAGTTTCACATTTGCTCGTCATTGCAAGAAGTTCTCTTTTTCGATTACCAATCACCGAATTTGAAGTGATGTTAGGGCAAATTTCTTTTTCGGCAAAAAAGCCGACTTCAGTATAAAGAGTAATATACTGGATGGCCTTCCATATAAACAATTTTGAAAATCGGTATGCAAATGGAGGAACTGTGCTCTAATAAATATTTTGGGTGGAGGCGTGGAAGACTTGCTCCACAGATTTTCGTAGAAAAATTATGCCACCAAACTCTAGGCAAACCCTTCCAAACAAAAAATAAATTTTCGAATTCGGCCCATAAATGGAGAAGCTATGCGATAATCAATATTTCTGGGGGAAGGGGAAATCCCGCACAGATTTTGGAGACAAATTATGGTACCAACCTGAAGGGGGGTTTGCAGCAAATTTCGCAACTGATTTTCGAAAAAAAAAACTGTAGTCAAACCCTTTAAAATAAAAAAAACATTTTGATAATCGGTTCCCAATGACAAAGTTATGCATTGGGGAAGCAAGTTTCCCTCTCCCATTTTCGAAAAGAATTATGGGACCAAACTACTAGCGATCCCTTGCAAACAACACAAGAATTTTGAACAGCTGTTCACAAATGACAGTTATGGATTGGAGGGGAGGGGGAGCTAACTTGCCTCTCCGATTTTCGACAAACAAATTTGGGACCAATTTTTGTCAAATCCTTTCAAACAAAACAAGAATTGAAAATCGGTTCACAAATGACAGAGTTATGCATGGGGGGAGCGAATTTGCCCCTCCGATTTTCAAAAAAAAATTATGGGACCAAACTGCAGGCAAACCCTATCCAGCAAAAAAAAATTTTTTAAATCGCTTCACAAATGACAGAGTTATGCGTGTACAAACATAACAAAGTAAAAAAAATAACATAAACACGAATTGATAACCTTCTTCTTTTTGGAAGTCGGTTAAAAAAAGATGAATAATAACCCATTTTCAGAACTTGTTTCTTTTTATGCGAATTTAAACACAAAATTGTGTTTTCATGTAAATTTAAGTGAATAAATATAAACTTTTAGAAGACTTTTAATAATTAAGCTAATAAGTTATTTAGAAGAATATTAGTTGATAAATGTCCTTTAATAAATCGATTTTTTAAAAAGCATGGCGAGTATTTTTTAAAATTACAAAGGAATTACAAATTTGTACTTGCTTTTCTACTAATTATCTGCATATTTTTAATATAGATTCTTTGGAAGCAATGAAAATGTAGTTCCTTAAAAATTACTTCCAATTTTATATACTGTGTTAATATCTATTTTAAATATTAATAATCTCTTACACTGTAATTTTGCACAATAAAAAAATTGCCCTTCTTGAGTTTTGTTAATCTAAACTTGAACTCAATTTCAATATTCGTATCGGTATCGGCGATATTTATTTTTAAGTATCGGAATCGGTATCGGTATCGGATCGGCAAAACGGCGTATCGTTACTTCCCTACTTAAAATGCACCTTTTCAAAAATTTTTTTTATAATATACCTACTATTATCATATTATATATTTAAAAAAGTAGGGATAGTCCTCTTCAAACTTATTTTGCATAATGAATAATACAATTAAATACTTTTAGCCGGTTTTATAAGTTTTTAAAATATTGAAGGTGATAACCATTGGGTGGTACCACTGCAAGATCCTACAGATTAGGTGATTATTTTTGCTTTTTTCGCCGCTTGTATTTTTGATCTAGTTCGCATGTCAATCAGTGTTGCCACCAAAGAAACTAAAAATAGTACAGAAGTTAACCAAAAATAGTACAAAACCAAATGAAATAGTACAAACAATTTTTTTTCGATATAAGGAAATAGCTAATGCCCTCCATAATCAATTCAATGTTTATAAAAATTAAAAATAAAATTTTATTGTATACGCAAGTGCTCAATGTGGCGATTTCTCGCCAAACGGTGCGATTTTTCAACTTGTTTCGCGTTTACATTTTTGATTTGGCGACATGGCGATTTTTTGGGCGATAAGTTTTTTGACGATTTTTATGCTATTTTTTTAACAAAATTAAACTTCAACATTTTTGTAATTCAGGAAAATTAGTTTGCTGAAGGAGTATATTAAAAAATAAATCCCACCAAAACTCGTCTGCAAGAAATTAAAACAATGTGATTTTGATGATTTTTCGTATATTAATTATAGTCTTTAATGGCTTTTGAATTTGGATAAAAAAAATTTACAAGAAATAATTTTTGGCGATTTTATTCTACTTTTGGCGATTTTCTGCTAAATTTTCATACGATTATTTTGTACAAATTTATATTAAAAAGAAGTATTATATAAAAACAAATACATTATTAACTATATATTAAGAAAAACTACATAAAATTGATTTTGTTTTATCAACCAAATTTGACGAGGGATGACGGAAAATCGTTCCAAATTTAAACAAAAGATGTTTGGCCTTTTAAATTAGTACAAACAGTATTATAATTATCGAATATGAAATTTGGTCTGTCTCCTGCGAAACCATCAAGGTTTTTGAATAGGACTGCATGGGTAAGTACGAAGTCGTTGAAACGCGGTTGTACTGTTGTTAAGTTTGTTAACATTTTTAACTAAGTTTTAGTTCAACCCTGTTGGAGACCTTTTGGGGTTTTCATCGAGTAAATTTATAGCGGTATTTAAACGTTGTTGTGCCCCATTTCTATGTATCTGATATACATATTTTATTTATTCGCAATTTGGATACTCACCCGAGCATTACGTGCATATTTAGAAATTAACAAACAAATCTTTGTTTCCTTTACAAGGTAAATTATCTTTATTTATATCATAAATAAAGTGTGAGAATTTATTCTCAGCTTTGAATTAAAATTATATATTTCTTGTGTTTTTTATTTCTTGTTTTTTTTTTGTATAATCCACTCCAACGGATATACGCCGAATCATTGGTCCTTACGAACCGGATTTAAAACAAGAAATCTACAAGAAATCTTTTCAAGAAGCCTTTACGAGGAAATCATCTAAAAAAAATTAAAACCGTCGTTTCATCGAACAAAAAGGAAAATCAGGTTAGTAAATTGAATACTGAGTGTTTTGTTAAAGTAAATTAAAAAAGTGCATATACACAAACATACTGTTACGAAATGAAAATGCAGATTCAAATGTAACGGCACAAACTGACAACCCGATCATTATCTGCTTTATACCCCTAAATCACTGTAATAAAATCAAAACCTGGCAACCAAGTACCACAATTAAACTTGGCATCACTCGACAACTGTCAATAGAATTCAAAAATAACGGAAAATGGAAGTTTCCGGAATCTTCAGGAAACGGTAGCTAGAACCTACAAGATTATTCGAGACTGCTTAATTGCAATTACAAACAGTAACATTAAACTTAAACAACATCAGCTGCAAGAGATGTAAACTTGATAACAGCATAATTTGTTTAAGTTGCAAACATTAGAGTATGTGTGTGTGCGAAGATAAACAAACAGAAGAAATATCTCATGCCTCTACACACGCACATACACTACACTATAGCAAGACCAAATGATCATGCCGTATACTTAAAGATAAAAAGAGACAACTACATTCCAGAAAGTTAGCGAAGTTACCAGAAGGTTTTATAGTTTACTATATAAGGGGAGGCTGCCAGACGACATGGATAAGTGTGTTTTTAAACTTAGACGAGTAAACATCGCCAAGAATAGTTAGTGTGTACATCGCGTTTAGTTGTACGTGTTTTTAAAGTAATAAATAAAGTGTTACTGAGAATTTATTTGTAAAATAAATACCCGTGTTTTATTTTATTGCAATTCAACGAATCCTGTGAAAATAATAAAACCGTTTTTATGTAAAGGACTAAAAACGTAACAATTGGTGTCAGAAGTAAAATTGCAAAATAAAATAAAAAGGAGATTATTAATTAATAAAATAAAAAAAGGACATTATTAATTAATAAAAAGGACATTAATAATAATAAAAATGACATTAATAAAACAAAACATTGTTAATTAAAATAAAAATTACATAAGGACATAAAAAAAATAAATAGAAGCCATGAAGTTTGAAGAGCTAAAAGTTGAGCAGCTAAGGAAGGAGCTGAGTAAGCTGGAACTGCCAACAACGGGCAATAAAGTGGAACTTCAGAAGAGGCTGATAGATGAGTTGAAGCAGCGTGGCATCGATATCGGGACATACGAATTTGAGGATAAAGAGGAAATGGAGGTATGTACTAGTGCTACGACAAACAGCTCAGATATAAATTCAATGTTAGCTGCTATGATGAGCGAAATAAAGAAAGTTCAAGAAACATCTAGAGCTAACAATGAGAGAATGCTAGCTGAAGTTAAGGCTGAAGTTCAGGTGACATCTAAGGCCACAAATGAGAAACTTCATGAAACATCTAAGGCCACAAATGAGACACTTCAAGAAATTTCTGAGGCCATAAATAGAAGAGTAGATGGCATTGAAGAACAAGTCAACAAATTTGACGGAAAACTCTCAGACTTAGAAAGAGATGTAAATGAGAAATTCCACGAGCTACAAATAACAGTGAGTAATCTTCAGTGCCAAGGCGGACCAGTGCCATTTATTCCAGAGGCTTCCAGCAGAGTAAAGACGCCTTGTATCGATGGCAGCGCACCTTTGAACATCTTCAAGTTCCAGTTCGAAACAGTTGCCAGCAAAAATGGTTGGAACAGTGAAGAAAAGGCCATAGAGTTGATTTTGGTCTTAAAAGGAGCCGCAGCAGAAGTACTCGAAACCGTACCAGGGAGCTGCAGAAACAATTTTGATGACATAATGGCGGCACTGTAGCTAAAATATGGTGGCGAACATAAGCGAGATATATACCGCATGGAATTGCAATGTAGAGGACAGAAGCCCAATGAGTCTCTACAAGATTTCGCAATGGAAATTGAGCGGTTAGTGCAGCTTATGTATCCAGGCGAAAGCCATCCATTCCTGGATCACGTCAAAACAGAGGCGTTTGTTAACGGCATCCGTGATCCTGACATCAAGCTTGCAGTGTGTGCTACACAAAAGGCTACCTTTGCGGAAATGGTTTCATTTGCACTAGCTCAGGAGACTGATAGGGTGATTTGGAAACCGCAGGTATGCAAAGTGCGAAATGTGGAGGTCGTTGCTGAAAAGGAGGACAATTTATTTAGCCAGATGAAAGAGGCACTAATACAGGCGCTAGAAGAAAGTCAAAATATAGAAAAGGTTAAGTGCTATAACTGTGGCAAAGTCGGCCATTACCAGCGCAACTGCAAGACGCCAAGAAAAAGAGCCAGATCTGTTTCGCCACCAAGAAACAGTAAACGACAAACAACACAAGAGTCCCCGTTAAACTAAAACGAGCTAGCACTAAGGGGCAAGAGCTAGCTCCCACAAACGACGGCCCCACAATCTCCATATCAGTAATGCAGCAGAAAAATAGCAACCTTACTTCATGCGGATACATCAACGGCGAAAAGCACATCTTCACCATACACAGGAGCGTCGCAGTCAATAATCAGGCCCGATATAGTAAAGGGAAAGTGTGAACCTTTAAGGAATATAAGACTACGTACAGCTACTGGGGAGCCTGCCACTGTCTACGGTAAGACTGAAGCGAAGGTGACTATAGAAAATATAAGCGTGAAACATGTGTTTATCGTTGCCGATATTGTTGACGAGGTTATTATTGGAGCCGATTTTATGATAAACCATGGCATCAACCTGCATATGGGGCAACAAGTGATGATTTGGCGTAATGTTGAAATACCGCTTGATGTTGGATATGACAATCAAACGCACGTAAGGAAACTAGTTGCTATTGAAAACCAGACGATACCACCGCAGTCTGAATCAGTAATATGGGCACGCATGGAGGGAGATTGTGAGGACAATCGGTTGTGGGTAGTAGAACCAACAGAAATTAAGAGCGAGCTATTAACAGCAAAAGCCCTCGTAAAAACTTGCAAAGGAGGAAAGATCCCTATAAGAGTATTTAATTTATCAGGCAACGAAAAAGTCGTCAACGGAAATTCTGCTATAGGCCAATGTACTCCACCAGAGGCAATAATAAACTGCGAGCGTGAACACGTGGGGAAATGGGTAGCAGGATTAGCAGCTCCTGATAGCAATAAAGCTAAACAGCTGCTAAAAAGGCACACCAGCGTCTTCGCCTTGAAAGATCAAAGCCAAGGGAGAACGGCAATAGTGAAACATGAAATAAATACAGGCGAAGCGAGGCCGATCAAACAGCCACCCAGAAGTGTACCCCTAGCAAAACGGAATGAGGCAAAAGAACTTGTTCATGAAATGGAGCGGAATGGTATAATCGAGCCATCTTCAAGTCCTTGGAGTTCGCCCGTGGTCTTAGTCAAAAAGAAGGATGGCAGTACGAGATTCTGCGTAGACTACAGAAATCTCAATGACGTTACTAAGAAGGACAGTTATCCGCTACCAAGAATTGACGACACCTTAGACACGCTGGCTGGAACGAAATGGTTCTCCACGTTAGATTTACAAATCGGATATTGGCAGGTGGAGATTGCAGAGAAAGATAAGGACAAAACTGCTTTTAGCGCGAGCGACGGATTATGGCAGTTTAAAGTTATGCCAGTCGGGCTCTGCAATGCTCCAGCTACTTTTGAACGCCTAATGGAACGAGTGCTGAAGGGACTTCACTGGAAGACTTGCTTGGTGTACCTTGATGACATCGTTGTGATGGGAAAAACTTTTGATGAGCACCTCAAAAATTTGGCAGAAGTTCTTCAACGCATATCATCAGCTGGTTTAAAACTTAGCGTGAAGAAATGTGCATTGTTCCAGAGAGAAGTAAAGTATTTGGGCCATCGTGTTACGGCAGACGGAATCTCAACAGATGAAGATAAAATACGAGCAGCTAAAGACTGGCCTCGCCCGAAAAATCTTCATGAGCTGCGCAGCTTTCTGGGCCTTTGTACATACTACAGACGCTTTGTACCAAATTTTGCCAACGTCGCTGCAAGCCTGCATGAGCTGACCAAGAAGTCGAGGCCGTATCACTGGGGCGAACAGCAGGAGAATGCGTTCCAGACACTAAAGGATTTACTAAGTACGTCACCAGTACTAGCCTACCCCATAGCTGGAGAAAAATTTTTGCTTGATACCGATGCGAGCGGCTATGGCATAGGAGGTGTGTTGTCGCAAGTAGTCAATGGCACAGAAAAAGTGATAGGCTATTATAGCCGTATACTCTCAAAGCCTGAGAGAAACTACTGTGTGACACGACTTGAGCTTTTGGCAGTGTTGGGGTGCATAAAACACTACCATAAGTACCTGTATGGCCAACACTTTACGCTGAGGACCGACCATTCTGCATTGAGATGGCTGTTGTAGTTTAAAAATCCTGAAGGGCAGCTAGCGCGGTGGATTGAACGTCTTCAAAGCTACGACTTCAGCATCGAGCATAGAAGGGGTGTAAAGCATAACAATGCAGATGCTTTATCACGACGGCCCTGCAGCTTGGAGTGCAGACATTGTGTTAAGGCCGAAAAGAAGGAATGCGTTATTGATGTTCGGCTAACACACATCGATTCCGATGAGGACTGGTCCGCGGCACAGAGGAACGACACCATATTGGCGACAATTATAGCAGCCAAAGAGGAAAATAGAAGACCTGCTCGCAATGAAATATCAGCTGAAAGCCCACTTTTGAAATCTTATTGGGCTCAGTGGAATAGCCTGAAGCTAATAAACGGGTGCTTGTACCGCGTATGGGAAAGTGCGGATGGTAAAATGGCTTCCAACCTAATAGTTGTGCCATCCTCCAAGGTGAATAAGGTTTTGCACGAGTTTCACAATGGTCCTAGTGGCGGTCATCTTGGAGTGACAAAAACGCTGGAGAAGTTAAAACAGCGTTTTTATTGGGTTGGATGTCAACAAGCCGTAGCCGACTGGATAGCAAACTGCCCACAGTGCATCGCAGCAAAAGGACCAGTAAGAAAAAGTCGAGGACAGCTGCAGCAATACAACTCGGGTGCACCATTTGAGCGGATAGCAATGGATATAGCAGGTCCTTTTCCCGTCAGCGACGCCGGGAATCGCTATGTTCTTGTGGTGATGGACTATTTTAGTAAATGGCCAGAAGTATATGCCATACCCAATCAAGAAGCAAGGACAGTTGTGAATGTATTTGTCAACAACTGGGTATGTCGCTATGGTGTTCCAATAGAATTACATTCTGACCAAGGTAGAAACTTCGAGTCTGCTATATTCCGTGAAATGTGCGAATTATATGGGATAAAGAAAACAAGAACGACGCCGTACAGTGGCACATTTGAAGAGATGGCGGCCAAAACTCTTCAAAATTTTTTTTTTGTGTCACCGATTTAATTTTTTTTAAATAAAAGTAAACACATAGGAACCTCGAATTATTTCGATTATTTCTCTTCGAATAGGATGATCAAAAACGCGTTTTTTTAAGAGAAGCTGAAATCCAAAATATTTTAGAAAATTTTTGAACTTCAAGTGGGCATAACTTTTTGGTTTTATATATTTTTGGAAAAATTTTTTTTCTTCACACAATATCATTTCTTAACTTATAAAATAGTTTAAAAAAATCGTGCCTCACTTTGCTCGAGTCCCAGATTTGGGCATTGCAATAAAGGTCTAAAATATACCCAAATCTCGATGTTGTGTTGTTGTGTAGAACGCAACTTTTTTTCTGCGAAAAACTTCGTAAATTGACTTATAACGTGTTATAGTACGTACTTTAAGCTGTTATTATGTGCTCATCTTTTAAATTTATATTTGCGTCTCTAGGAACTACAATGATTTTACTGCTTGCATGTCGGATATTTTAGGTATGGGAGTGCGGTATATCTACATGTGTTTGTGTGTGTATTGTGTGTATGTTTTTCTTTTTTTCGAAGAAGTTTTATTAATGAAAAGGGTATGATAAAAGACTGTTATTATATTGCATTTTTGTAATTTAGGCCATTAAAAAATGTGTAGTTAAATATAAGCGAGGGTGGGTACATGAGTTGTTGTATTTGGACTGATATATTCGACCTTTTGTTATAACTTTATTGTGTGCACAGGTAGCTGCTGCTCATATAAAGGTTAAAATACGATAGACACATCAGGTTATCTTGAGCAGGTCTCTTTAATTTTCTTTTAAACCTGCCCGGTTGTTTAGACACAGACAGTTTGTGTTCAAGTTTTTAATGAGTTTTGAATATGAGAATGAAATAACAAAAGAGAATTGTAGTAACTTGTCGGTACAAGCATGTCTGTACTCCTCTTCTTTCCACTCTCTCGTTTAAATACATACCTGTTTCAAGAAAACTTGATGTGTATAAAAACAGACAAAATTAATAAAGACGATCAGTATTGTCAAAACGATGGCTAAGTTCAGTTATAACGATCTTGCTAAAATTTATTTTGAACAAAAAAACAAAAACGATGTTATATTACACATTTTAAAAGACCCTTATTTTGAGTTGTGCAACCATTTAAAAAAAATTAATAATTTTTTAACGCGATTAAATAAACGGTATAATGAATGTTGTAGAAATAAGGAAAAAATGTTTAACTGCAATAAACAATGGCTTACAAGCGAACTTGTATTTGAAAGCCAACTAAAACCAGCAAATGTGGGCCGACCTGCCAGACCAGTTGAGGAGTGTAGTGAAAGGTCCCGAAGACGAAAGCTACAAAGCATTAATGAAGAATTTTCTCAAGAAATAATTAAAGATACGTTTTTCCATCAACTAGGGCCAACAAAAAATAAAAAAATTGATATAATAGAAAATGTAATGAAAGCGAGCCCCAAGCGTGTAAAAAGGATTTTAAAGAGCATTCCAACACCAACCGATGATAAAAAATTTACATCTGAAGAAGCATTTTCAATATTTCTGGACTTGAAGCTAACAAAATATCAGTATATGGAATTGCGAAAGCGGGCAGTTGGAAAACATTGCTCCATTTATCCAGAATCCAGATTTGGTTTTAATTAAAAAAGATTGTTTACCACCACAAAATTCTATAAACATTACAGAAAGTTCAGCAGAGGTGGTATTGCAAGACATATTAAATCATACTGCGGAAAGATTGTTGAATACATTGGACGCAGATAACATTAAAAAGCTTGGTAACTGTAGCCTAACATTAATTTCTAAATGGGGATGCGATGGATCTTCTGGACAAAAGCGATATAAGCAGTATAATGCAGAAAAAATATCAGATTCTGACTTATTTATGATATCTTTCGTTCCGTTAAGACTAAAAACAAATAACATTAATTTGGAGCCATCTAATAGCAAAGAAACCTATATTGACATATGGAAAAACGAAATACCTTCCTCAACAAAATATTGCAGACCAATTAAATTTACTTTTAAGAAGGAAACGAAGGATGTAATATTAGAAGAAGTATCTAAACTTAAACAACAAATAGATAAACTTCAACCGATAACTTTGTTACTTAACGATCAAGAGATTCAAATAAATTATCAAATGTTACTTACAATGATTGATGGAAAAGTTGCACAGGCCATAACTGAAACAAAATCATCTTCGAGCTGTGTTATTTGCAAAAAAAACTGCAAGCCAATTAAGTCAACTTCCAACAGAAGACACTACTTTCCAAGAAGCCTATGAGTTTGGCTTGTCCCCACTCCATGCTAAAATTCGATATATTAAAGCTAAGCTATGATTTAGATTTTAAAGAAACAGTACGAAATAGTGAGGGAAATAAAGCCAAAAGAGAGGCAAAAAAGAAACACGTACAAGAAAAATATTTAGAATTGGGTTTACTGATCGATTAGCCAAAGCAAGGAGAAGGAAACACAAATGATGGCAACACAGCAAGAAAATTTTTTTCTGATCCAGAAACTGCTGCATCTATTACAGGAGTAGATTTTGAATTAATAAAACGTTACAAAATCATACTGCAAGTAATATCATGCAATAAAAAGGTAAATGCAAGAAAATTTGGTCAGTATGCTAATGAAACAGCGAAACTATACAACGAAAAATATGATTGGAGGAATATGCCATAAAATACTATATCATGGAGAAAACATTATTCAACACAATATGCTGCCGATTGGAGATCTTTCTGAAGAAGCACAAGAAAAAAGGAACAAAGATTATAGATATTTTCGCGAGCACAACACAAGAAAGATATCTAGATATAGTACCAATGAAGACCTCTTTAATATTTTACTGTGCACTTCTGATCCATATATCTCCAGCATTCGACAGAAATGGAATTCCACCCCCATGGAATTGGACAAAGACGCCAAACAGCTCCTTGAAGATGAACAGGAGGCATACTTAGATGAAATTTTCACTAAGACAGTTAAATGAAAAATGTATTCTATGCAAATTAACATAAAAATTAGAGCAAAAAAGCACAATAAATATTGAAAATTTATAAAAGAAACTTTATTTTATTTGGAATAAAAAGATTTTCTTAGAATTTATGGTAAACCTTTTTTCGGATATGGATCTCCTACATATCTGTTATGGATTCGCGTTTAAAATATATTTAAATTGTTCATATAATAATAACATTTAAAGCTGTCGAACTTACATTTGTTAGTGAATTATGATCACGAAGGCTATTTTACGAAATTTGACTTACAAGGGCCCTATGAGTAAATGTGGACCGATTGCCCTAAAATTTCACAGGGATATCAACGACTAAAATAAAATTAGTTTTGCTAAATATTATATCAATATTAGTATATTTAAAACAATTATGAGCTTCAAACCCGTATTCTAAGTGGTCTATTGGAGAAGAGGGTAAAAGGTCAAAATAAAATGGACCCGGGTGGACGGCTTGATTAGGTATGTAATTTTTTAGTTCAGTTAACGTTACTATTTATAAAATGCAATGTTAAATCACTACATTCACAAATTTATTTTTTTAAGGCCGATAATACCTATATTTTTTAAAGTAATTTTTCAATCATATATAAGTGCACTTTAATAAGGCCCGATTTTAAAGTTAATACATTAAATTGAAGCTTAAGATGTCTTCTATCCAACAAAAAAAAATCCATTAAAAATTTCAACCCAGTCAAAAGTTATAGAATTTTGACCGCCAACTCACAAAATGTGCCACTGTGCGCCGCACAGTGGCTGAAAATCGTTTTTCATTGGCCAAAATTCTGTAACTCTTGAACCGATCAAAATATTGAAGTAATTTTTATTTTAATGGATAGATATTTAGTTCAGCTTGACTCAGTTTTAATTACATTAAAATTGATTGAGGACTTTTTAAGGAATTCTAGGTCAAACTTGAACTTTTGAATTTTTTTAACTTTTAGAGTGAAATATGGGTTTATTATATTTTTATTTATTAAAAAATTTAATATATGGAAATTAATAATAATTATAAATATTTTTTGTTATAATGAAATTTTTTTAATGTTACACTACAAAAAATTTTTACACTAAAAAAATAGTAAAATCAACTGGAGATTTTGCTATTATTACAGAAAAATTAAAAATTTTTTGCTGTCTATTACTATAGAAAAATTTATTATTTTTTGCTGTCAAATTTGATCATTTTAAAAAACATATTAAAAATAAAAACTTAAATAAATTTTAATAGCATTTGTAACAATGGTAGGTTCTGTTTATTATTATTTTTTACTAATATTATGTTTTTCGTAATTAAATAACAATGAAAGGCAATTATAATTATTATTCATTTGACTCAAATATTGATTGCAAATATTCCATATTTTGTTCTGTGCTATTTCTGTTCTTTAGTAGTTTTTTGGCTTCTTCATCTAAATCCCGATGTTCCACTTTCCATTGATTTCGAATACTGGAGATGAACTGATCTGACGTTGCCAATAATATATTAAATAAATCTTCATTTGTTGAATTTCTTGAAATTTTTCTAGTATTGTGCTCTCTATAAAATGTGTAATCCTTGTTCCTTTTTTCCTGAGCCTCCTCTGATAGACCTCCAAGTGGCACCAAATGATTTTTAATGACATCTTCTCCATGATAAAGGATTTTGTGAACTGTTGCAGACATATTTCTCCATGGGTAGTTGGTTGTATATATTTTTGCAGTTTCCTTAGCATAATCTCCAAATTTTCTAGAGTCAATTTCTTCATAGCACGCAAGTACTTCTAGGATTATTTTAAATCTGAAAATAATGTTTAAATCCACTCCTGTTATTTCAGATGCTGTTTCTGGATCTGAAAAGAATCTTCTTGCGGTATTGCCATCATTTGTATTGCCTGACCCTTGTTTTGGCTGATCTATAATCAATCCTAATTTGCGATATTCATCTTGAACATGTTTCTTTTTTTAACTTCTTAACTCTTTGTTGCTTTCGTTGTTTCTTATTGATCCTGAAGACCCGAAATCCAAATCATAACTGATTTTTAGTATGTGTTCCATAAGTCGTATTCTTGCATGTAGTGGTGATAATCCAAATTCATATGCATCGGTAATATCTAATGATTTTGTCGGGACTTGGTTTAATTGGGTTGATGTTGCTTGGCATATAATGCAGCTGGATGCAGTCTTCGTGCTAGTCAAAGCCTGACCTACTTTTCCATCTATCATTGTCAGCACTAATTGGTAGCTTACTTCAATTTGCTGCCCATCTAACTGTAATTGTAATGGCTGTAGTGTTGCAATTTGCGTCTTGATATCACTAACTTCTTTGTTAATGGCATCATGAGTTTCTTTTTTGAATTCAAATTTGATTGGCCTGCAGTATTTCGTAGAAGATGGTGTCTCATTTTTCCAAATATCCATTGTTTGCGTTGTACTAGTCGAAGGCTCTGAATCTTCCAAAATCTTTTTCAATCGCAATGGTACAAATGATACCATGAACATATCTGAGTCCGATATATTTTCACATACAGCTTGTTTGTATTGTTTTTGTCCCGAAGAACCATCACATCCCCATTTACAAAAAAGAATTAACTTTGTGTTTCCATATTTCTTTAACTCATTTCCTGTTATTGATTGTAGCAAGCGTTCGGCTGTGTGATCAAGTAGAGATTGTAGTTGTACCTCTGCCGAAATTGGTGTGATTGTAATAGTGTCCTTTGATGGCAAACAGTCCATTTTAGCAGCGGTTATGTGATGATATGCTGGATACATATTTGAGCCTTTTTCAATCGCACGCAGTCTGAGCTTAATATATTGCTGTTTTGTTAATTTCAAATCCAGAAATAATGCTAATGCCTCCTCATTTGTGTACTGTATTGCATCACTCGGAGTTGGTATACTTTTAAGAATCCGTTTTGTTCTCACTGGACTAGCTTTAAAAATTTTTTCAATGATATCCACTTTTGTTAATTGGTTCTGTGATCGTAATCGATGTAGGAAAGATTCTTTTATATTTGTACAACCAATTTCATCGTTAATATCTTTAAGTTTCCGCCTCTTAGATCTATCGCTGCAGTTGCCCATTAATGATTTGCGTGGTCTTCCAGCCTTTTCTTGCTTTGCTGTTTCTGCAGCGACAGTAAGTTGGCCTTCTAACCAGTTCGCACTTTTATATAAAAGTTTTGTTTACTGTACCTAACTTCTTTGTAGCGTTTTTTTAGTGCTTTGACGAAATTAGATAATTGCTCTTGCATTTCGGTGCTACACGAATTTAAGTTTAATTTTAACGTAGCTAAGAGCATCTCCATATTTTTCTGAATATTTTTATTTGTGTCTGTTATGTTTTATCCGTACACTTAAAGGATTAACTTATTACTGAGTAATCCCTTATCGAATCCGTAGTTTTATACATTTTTAGATACATGTTATTCACACATTGATCTTTAATTTCATAGCAGGTAGTGCTTAAATTGAACAAAACTGCACATGTTATCCAGACCTTAATATCAGGTAAAACTGATTAGTATCTCGTTATAAAATTGTTTATGACTTTGGTTGACCCTAACATTTGATAACAGGTAAATTTAGAAAGAGATCATATGTTTACTGTAGAACCTATTGTGATAATTTTAAGACTTATTTTTTGCTGATCAAAACAAAGCCATTAAACCCTTTCGCAGGTATTATATTTAATTTTTTTAGTTTAATGTAGTCTAAAGTAAAAAAAAACATAAACTTTTAGGCAAAAAAGTGAAAATTTAATACACCATTGTATACGAGTACTTATAGGGCTGTTTAAATTAATTTGAATTTTTTTTAGAGTAATTTCATTAAAATGAAAAAAGTGTTCTACCCACGGCTCGTCACGGGTGCAAAAGTATATACAGCGTTAAAGAGGACACTTTCACCTTTCTCCTGGTGGTATACGTTTCTTGTTCCCTTTTGTTCCCTAGAAGTTCTATTCCACTAAAATTTAAATTTTAGAAAAATATAGTAGTTTCATAAATATTTCATAACGCCCTTAATATTAAACGCTAGAGCTGTGACCACTTACAACAACTAAAGACTATAATCCTACCAACATTATAAAAAAGACCGCAGGCCATTATCGATGATAGCTTGCGAGTAGTAAACATTTATTTTTGATAAAAAACAAAAGAAAAACACCTTTTCCTGAAATTAAAGAAACAGTTGAGTTTGAAAGCATGCCACCCCCACAATTATCAATAGTTTAACCTAATTTTTTGGCTACCTTAATCTGAATATATTAGCTATAAAAAGGCGTAAAAATTTTAAAAATCGGCGACAACAAATTTTACTTTTGGCCAATGAAAAACGATTTTCAGCCACTGTGCGCCGCTGTACTCACAGTCCGATGGCATGGTAGAAAGATTTAATCGTACTCTAGAGGAGTACCTGCGAAAAGTGGTAAGCGCGCATCAAAGGGGCTGGGACGAGCACATTCCCAAATTTTTGTTGACTCGACATCACGAACACCTGCTAAAATTGTCTTCGGGACGGAACTAAAATTGCCTGGTGATTTGGAATTTGGCGTTAAGCCTACACCAACAAAAGAAGAAGGCACTAGCTTTACCCAAGAGCAAGAAAATTTAAATGAGCTACATGAATTTGTACGCAACCGAATTAGAATGGCCTGTGACAAGATGAAGGCTAGATATGACAGAGCTGCAAATTCTGAGGGATTCAATGAGGGTCGATTGGTTCTACTTTACAACCCACAACGAAAGAAGGGATTGTCTCCAAAATTACAGACTCACTGGGATGGACCGTATAAGGTGATTATAAGGTTGAACGATGTCGTCTATAGGATACAGAAGTACAACAGCCCCAGGTCCAAAATGAAAATAGTACACCTGGAGCGACTGGCGCACTATGGAAAAGGTGATTGTGTGCCTATTCGGGACGAACAGGCTTAAGTGGGCGGCAGTGTTACGAAATGAAAATGCAGATTCAAATGTAACGGCACAAACTGACAACCCGATCATTATCTGCTTTATACCCCCAAATCACTGTAATAAAATCAAAACCTGGCAACCAAGTATCACAATTAAACTTGGCATCACTCGACAACTGTCAATAGAATTCAAAAATAACGGAAAATGGAAGTTTCCGGAATCTTCAGGAAACGGTAGCTAGAACCTACAAGATTATTCGAGACTGCTTAATTGCAATTACAAACAGTGACATTAAACTTAAACAACATCAGCTGCAAGAGATGTAAACTTGATAACAGCATAATTTGTTTAAGTTGCATGCATTAGAGTATGTGTGTGTGCGAAGATAAACAAACAGAAGAAATATCTCATGCATCTACACACGCACATACACTACACTATAGCAAGACCAAATGATCATGCCGTATACTTAAAGATAAAAAGAGACAACTACATTCCAGAAAGTTAGCGAAGTCACCAGAAGGTTTTATAATTTACTATATAAGGGGAGGCTGCCAGACGACATGGATAAGTGTGTTTTTAAACTTAGACGAGTAAACTTCGCCAAGAATAGTTAGTGTGTACATCGCGTTTAGTTGTACGTGTTTTTAAAGTAATAAATAAAGTGTTACTGAGAATTTATTTGTAAAATAAATATCCGTGTTTTATTTAATTGCAATTCAACGAATCCTGTGAAAATAATAAAACCGTTTTTATGTAAAGGACTAAAAACGTAACAACACATATAATTTGGGTGTATGTATGTATGTAAAACAAGTGATCGTCATAAAATTGATAAGACCGCGCGGTATATAAGGGATAAAACAGTGCACTTATATTTGATAAAACGGTTGGCAAAATTAAAGTACTTTTTGTTGTATTGCAATATTTGATCGGCACGATTTTTTTCAAAGCTGTTTGTTTACCGGACGGACGGCCATATAAAGAAAAAATATTAAATTGTGTGAAATAAATTAATTATTAAGTTAATTGTACGCGAAAAATAGTTCAGACTTATCGTAAAAGTTACCCACCGTGCGTTTTAATTGCGATAAAGTTTCGGTACAAAAGTTTTCACACAATTGTTCGGCAAGTGCATTTTTAGATCAAAGTTTTATAATATCTGTGCCAAAAAATTATTTATATATACTTATAATTTATCCATTTTTATTTAAAATTTTTATAAATTACAGCCGGGTTTATTAATGAACGACAAATTATTGAGGGATTACGTTTTAATTTAAATCAAATATTAGTTACATATATACTTGTGTAATTCTTCCTGGGAGAAAGTCGAACTGACATACGAAAAATTTCTTTATGGTTTGAAAACCCCGAAAGGTACTGAAACCACTGATGATACTGAGGCTACTGATGCGAAAGTAGTTACAGCTAAATATCGAGCTGCGTATTCTTCATACATAAATTGTTTGGGATTGATACGGAAGAAAAAGCATGAGTATGAATTAGAGCAGAAAACAAATGACTCTCTACCAACGGATCAGAGCAGGGCTGACAATTCAACTCACACTTTGAATTTACCTCCTTGTGATGTGGATGTGTTTGGTGGGGATTATTTGTCATGGCCCACCTTTAGGGATTTATTTACATGTGAATAATTCTAGATTTATATGTGAATAATTCTAGACTTAGCAATATTGAGCGGCTATGTCATTTACTTCGTAAATCTAGCGGTGAGGCAAAAGAAATCGTTTCGAAATGCCCTTTGTCGAATCAAGGTTTCAATATAGCGTGGAAAAGTCTAAAAGACACGTATGAAAATCCACGAATGTTGATTAATAATCAATTAAAGTGTCTTTTTTCGTTAGATAACATCACGAAAGAAACTAGTTCGGCCTTAAAAATTTTACAACGGGGAATAAATGGGTTTTTGACTGCCATGTCAATTTATGCAATTGATACTACAAATTGGGATCCGATTATTGTTTTTATTTGTATACAACGTCTGCCTTCTCAAACAGTTACGCTGTGGGAACAAAGCATCAAAAAGAAAACTGCTTTGTCTCTGTGGAAGGATTTGGACATGTTCTTAACGGAACGGATTCAAACCCTCGATTGTATACGTGATCTTACTAGCTCTGAAAATGAGAAGAAAATCGGCGAACGGAAGGTAAAAGCTCACGTTTCGACTAAGAGCGCTTCTATTACCTGTGTTTTGTGCCCCAAACAAAATCATGTATTAAGATTTTATCGTCGATCTAAAAATTTGTCTATTAATGATCGATTTTCGACTATTAAAAAATATCATTGCTGCATTAACTGTTTGTCGAAATCGCATGTAGTCAAAGATTGTACGAGCGATCATCTTTGTTATAAGTGTAATCAAAAACACCATACTATGCTTCATCGCGATGAGCCCACTACAAATTCTGCTACAAATTCTTTAAATATCTCGGCTTCAAATAATGCAACTTTTAACCCCACTTTGCGTTCAGCCGAAATGACAACAAATAAACCATCGATCTCAGCAGCTGCTTTCGCAAACTTCAATCGGCAAGTTTTTCACATTTCACAGAATTCATCTGTGTTATTGGGAACTGCTATGGTCTCTATCATTTGTCAGGATATTACGTATCCAGCAAGGGCATTGATTGATCCAGCTTCGGAAGCTTCCTTTATTTCCGAACGTTTGCGAAATCAATTAAGACTTCCGTCACATTCTACGAATGTAAAGATTTCCGGCGTGGATAAGGATGCTTCTACGACCTCGACAAAAATTTGTTCCATTCGAGTGGGCTCTCCATTGGACAAGAAAATTAATTGGAAACATATGCTCTTGTTTTGCCTTCAATTTCACAAAATTTACCTTCATTTGTATGTCCTTCAGAAATTAGAGGTGAATTAAACAGCCTGCAGTTAGCTGACGTTAACTTTTACAAGAGCAGGCCTGTTGATATTTTATTGGGAGCTGATTTGTATCCTCATATAATTCTTGGTGAAGTTCGTCGAAACATGTTAGTCCCAAGGGGAAAAATTATGTCGCCTTCTGACAAAATTTGTGAGGAACTTTATAAAAGTACCACCAAAAGGGATACTACAGGTCGATATGTTGTATCACTTCCTTTCAAGTCAGAGTTTTCCCGCGAAATAAATTTGGGTATATTAAAAACGGGTGCTATGAAGCAATTCTTTCGTATTGAATCTTCTCTGCTACGCAAACCGGAAGTAAAATGCATGTATGACGATGTCATTATGGATTATTTAAAATTGGGTCACATGCGACCTATTAAATCCATCAACCAAGCCGTCACTAATTCTTGCTATTTACCACATCATCCGGTAATTAAGAGTCGTATTTAATGCGTCCAATCGGACTTCCAATGGTAACAGTTTAAATGAATGTCTTTTTGTAGGGCCTACTTTACAGTCTGACCTAGTTAATTTGATTCTACATTGGCGATTGTTCGAATTTGTATTTAATTGTGATATCTCGAAAATGTATAGGCAAATTTGGGTACAACCATCGCATACACCATTTCAACGAATTCTTTATCGAAGTTCATCTGACGAGCAAATAACCGAATACGAGCTACAAACGGTAACATTTGGATTAAACTGTACTCCATACCTGGCGATTCGTACCTTACTGCAACTGGCGGAGGATTGTGAAGATCGGTTTCCAATGGCAGCTAACATTCTAAGGAAAGGGATGTACGTCGACGACGTTTTAAGTGGAGCTCATGACGTTTCTACTGCTGTGTCTGCGAGAAATCAATTAACTGCCGCGTTGTTATCAGCTGGTTTCGAACTTAGGAAGTGGACTTCGAATAAAAGTGCCATTTTAGAAGGATTGCCATTAGAACATTTAGTAGATGCAAAACTTTTAAAGTTTGAGGAATCTAGCTGTTCAAAAACCTTAGGGATTTTTTTGGAATGCCCAGTTATATTCTTTCTTTTTTAAGGTAAGCCCTCCAGAAGTCAAATCAAAATATACGAAAAGGGAGGTACTTTCTGCCATTGCCAAATTTTTTGATCCTGTGGGATGGGTTAGTCCGGTAATTAACACTGCGAAAATTATAATGCAACGCATTTGGCGTGATAATATTGACTGGGATGAATTTCTTCCAGCTTCAACGGAAAAGGAATGGACTAAATTTGTTGAATTTTTCAATGAAGTCAATTTGATTAAAATCCCAAGATGGGTGAAATATTATAAATCGTCGGATGTTGAACTTCATGTTTTTCAGATGCCTCAGAAAAAGCATACGTAGGGGTAATTTATATTCGTATCGAGAACCCCAGTGGCGAGATACATACTAATTTATTAGCTTCTAAAACGAAGGTAGCTCCAATAAAATGTGTCTCTTTACCTCGTCTTGAGTTGTGTGGTGCAGTTTTGGCATCAGAACTATTAAAATATATACTTAGGGAGATCGAAATTCCAATTACCAAAATATATTGCTGGACAGATTCTACGATCGTCTTAGCATGGCTCCGAAAAACCCCAAGTTCTTGGACCACTTTTGTTGCCAATAGAGTTTGTCGAATTCAGAAGAACTCTGGAAATCACAACTGGTTTCACGTTCGGTCTGAAGATAATCCTGCCGACTTAGGCAGCCGGAGGTAGATCCGCGCACGCTATCGGAAAGTGAGCTCTGGTGACACGGCCCGTCATGGTTGAGCCAAAATAAAAACAATTGGAGTACAAACACTCTATTAAACCTCGATACTGACATAGAAAATAAAAAGGCAAAAGTCCATGCTTCATTCTTTTCGAGATTTGAAGATATTTTAGACAGATTTTCTTCACTCGACAGAGCTTTGCGTGTAATTGCATACGTATTTAGATTTTTTTATGCTACCCACCGAGCTCATAAAGGACGTTTTAATCATGAAACTGCTCTTGTGTCTAATGAGGTAATTTAGGGCATCAAATTACGTTTAATTATTGTCGCTCAAAAAGCGTTTTACGCTGAAGAGTACAAATGCCTTTTAGAATAAAAAACCTTTAACATCGAAAAGTTCGTTATTATCATTGAATCCGTTTCTTGATGAAAATAATGTAATGCGATTAAACGGGCGACTTGTCAAATCACCCTCGTTATCATTTCGTGAACAGTACCCTATTATTCTGCCTTATTCTTGTCGATTTGCTAAATTAATGGCAGAATTCATACATTTATTATCGATTCATGGCGGAAATCAACTTATGTTAAGGATTTATCGCTGTGAATATTGGGTACCTCGACTAAGAGTTTTAGTGCGTACTGTTATTCATCGATGCAAGCGTTGTATTATTGATAGGCAACGTTCGTGCAGTCAAATAATGGCTGCCCTTCTCGCTGAACGTACTACAATTGATAGACCATTTACGAATACTGGTGTTGACTTTGCTGGACCTTTCGATGTGAAAACTCATAATGGTAGATCGTGTGAAATATCAAAACGTTACGTTTGCATTTTTGTTTGCTTTTCTACAAAGGCAATACATATAGAAGCAGTGGTGACAATGTCACCAAACTTGTCGACACAAGAGGTGACTTGAAGACAGTTGGCCCAATGGATCCTACAGGGATTTATTTATGGCTATTTTGTGGTGCTTGTGCTTACATTTACTTTGTGCGTGGCTGTGGGTGCGTGGATGTGTGGGGGGTGGGGGTGTGTGGATGTGTGCGGCTGTGGGTGCGGGGCTATTTGCTTTTGTGTGTGTGTGTTTCTTTTTTCTTATCTTTAGATTTGTTAAGAATGTGTGTATGTCGTTTCAAATGTCCGTCTTGTTTATTTCTTGGGATAATAATTTGAATATTTGTTTTGCAGAATCATGTTTATTGCTTTGTTTATTAAGCTGCACATGTTTTGAGAATGAGTCATCATTTGAAATGTCCGTCTGATTATTTGTTTTGCAGAATCATGTTTATGGCTTTGTTTATTCAGCTGGATATGTGAGTCATCATTTGATAACAAAATTTTATTAGTCATCATTTATATAAAATAAAATAATACACAATGTTATGTTCTAGTTCTTGCTGTTGCTATGTATACATATGAATTTCATCATATCTCGTAATATCAATAAAAAATTAGACTTGATGACTACTACGCGATTCTCATAGGATGTATATAAGTAGAAGAAATAATGAAGATTTTCATCGGTATATTCTGATATTCAACAAGTGCGGTTGAAAGCAAAAAATTGATTAATAAAGAAGTTTATAGTGTTTTTAAAATAGAACTAAATAAATTAAATAAAGTTAATTGTTGCTAATTAAATAAATAGTTTCAAAACAAACAAAAAATTTAATAATAAAGAAGTTTATAGTGTTTTTGAAAAAAGGATTAAATAAATAAAATAAAATAATAAAATAAATTATTTTGTTGTTTTTGAAAAAAAGGATTAAATAAATTAAATAAAATAATTAAAAATGAATTCTTCAAGCTATGTTTGTGAAATGTGTCAAAAGGAATACAAATACCAAAAGTAGTATTTGGAGCATTGCAAAAGTCATGCTCAACTACAACATGTGCAGATGCCAGTGTCATGTGATGTACAGCCTCCAAGGCCTTTATATAACCCTATTCCTTGGAACAATACGCAACAGCAATATCCGGCGTCCTTTCAAGAGCTTCCAAGGTCTTCGTACTATCATACGGGGTTGAACAATCAGTTTTCAGTACCCATACAAATTCCACATCATCTTCCTATTCCCTATCAATATACTTCACCAATGCAATGGCAGCAATATAACATACCCAACTATTATCCTTCAGTTTCCAATGATCAATATGCCTTGTCGATGGACAGTTCCAGGTATCCGCAACACCAACAACAACAACAAAAACAACAAAAACAGCAGCAACATCATCAGCAACAACAGCAGCATCATCATCAACAACAACAGCAACAACAGCAGCATCATCATCAACAACAACAGCAACAACTAGATAATATTGTGTTTGATGACATGGATACTTCAAATTCTCCCAGCGGTAAATATAATGATACTCCTTTGAATGTAGAACCAAAATATTATGAAATAAACAGTGCATTAAAAAAAATATTGCAATATATGGAATTCCCAACAAAAAGATGATCTTCTATTTGAAGACTTTTCTCTAAACCTATTTTCAAGGAAAGACTTGAAAAAAGTTTGGTTAAACATAATATTTTAAAATTCTCTGTAACTCTTATTGGAGAGTACATAAAAATTGTTGGGGAAGAAATTGACTTGTGTCAAATTTCTCACAGAACAAAAATGGATCTATTGAGTCTGGGAAGTAATGCAGATGAGCTAATTGAAAAACAATTCCAGTACATTAGTAATAAAGTACATTAGTAATAAAATGTCAGAATTCCAGGAAAGAGACTCTGGGTGGACTTTAATCAGAATTATTCGCGCTGAAATTAACATAAACAAAAGTTCACTAGTAAAAGGATCTCATTGGATAAGCACACCATTGAAACTGGCTAAAAAGCGGGGCTGTATCAACATTGAAAACAATGATGATTATTGTTTTAAATGGAGTTTGGTTGCGGCGTTGGATACCACAATAATAAAGATGAAGGAACGTTGCAGGTCATATAACATCGAGGACATTAGCACTGATGTCATTTGCTTGCAAAATGGAATTGTGGTTGATTTCACAAATTTAAAATTATTCTAGCATTTGAGGATAAGAATGATGGTATAAGTGTGAACGTGTTTGGGAACGATAATGAGAAGGATGAAATCATTGGACCATTCTACAATACACAAAAAGAAAAAATAAAGCATGTTAATTTAATTCTGCTGGAAGCTGGAGACATTCACCATTACATTTTTATTAAAGATATATCAAGGTAAGCAAGTAAATACATGTGTATGAATAACTACATACATATATAAATTTATTCCTTTTACAGACTTTTGAAAGCTCAGACAACCAAGTACCGTAACAGACTTTTATTCTGTAATACCTGCCTACAATATACACACAATGAATGGACTATGGACCAACACAAAACGGAATGTGGGAAAATTGTTGCTGCGTTGCCTTTTCCCGAAGATAGTATTTTGAAGTTTAAAGATCACCAGCGGCAGATGGATGTGCCATTCGTTATATATGCAGATTTCGAATGCATACTAGAAGATATCCAAACTACTGTAAGTGACAAAACTCAAGTTATAAAGAGGCACATTCCTTGTGCCTTTAGTTATTATATAAAATGTATAGATAATAATAGTTTAGATAAATTTAAGATATATACTGGTGAGGAAGCATCTGTAAAATTTGTTGACTGGTTAATTGACGATTGTGAAGATATTTACAGTCAGTTCCTCACCAGTAAGACAAAAATGAACAGCTTGACCCTTTCGGAAATATACAGTTTTCAAAATTCAATAAATTGACAAATTTCTCGGTAAAGATCATGTAAGAGATCATTGTCATATAAGTGGTAAATATCGAGGTGCAGCTCACAATATTTGCAACTTAAAGTACCAAATTCCGAAGTTAATACCCATATATTTTCATAATTATTCATCTTATGACCCGCACCTCTTTGCTAAAGAATTAGGTAAAAAGTTTGACAACATAAAAGTCCTACCACTGAACAAAGAACTGTACATTTCACTATCTACATTTACAAAAATGACTGACAATTGCAATCTTGAACTCCGATTTTTAGATACTATTCGTTTTATGGCTGATAGCTTAGAATCCTTAACAAATAACCTTACGGACAATGACTTTCATACGGCCTTGTACGAAGAAAGGGTGTTTTCCCTTATGAATATCTTGATTCATTTGAAAAATTGGATAATGGTCAGCTTCCATCAAGAGAAGATTTTTTTAATAAATTAAATAGCAAGGAATGCTCAATTGAAGATTATGAGCATGCAATAAAGATTTGGCATACCTTTAATTGCAAAACCGTGCGAGATTATATGAAATTATATCTCAAAACAAATGTGCTTTTGTTAGCAGACATATTCAAAAATTTTCGAAAAGTCTGTAAGGGAATTTATAATCTAGATCCGTGTCAGTACTATACTGCTCCAGGACTATCATGGGGTGCCATGTTAAAACACACACAAATAGAATTAGAGTTGTTAACAGACATTGACATGTATAACTTTTTTAAAAAGGGAATACGCGGTGGAATGGCACAGTGCAGTAAGCGATATTTCAAAGCAAATAATAAATATTTAGATGATTTTGATGAAGACAAGCCTTCAGAATTTCTAGTATATTTAGACGCAAATAACCTTTACGGTTGGGCGATGTCTGAGTATCTTCCTTATGGAGGATTCCGATGGCTGACAAGTGATGAGCTGAATCTGGATGCGAAAAGCATAGATAATAACTCACAAGGTGGTTATGTATATGAGGTCACTTTGGAATATCCTTCACATCTGCATGACTCTCACAATGACCTTCCCTTCTGTGTTGAAAACAAGAAAACGTTAGAATCAAACCATAAGAAATTAATTGCGGATTTTTCGCCAAAAAACTCTTATGTAATACATTACCGAGTTCTTAAGCAATGTTTGGAATAGAACTGGATATGTTGCTAATGGAAATTGATAAGCTTCAAGAAGAATGATGAGTTTTTTACTTAAATGTAATTTGTTTATGTTTATATGTAAATATTTAGTTATTAATGTTTAGTTATTAAGAAAATTTGGTTTGTTATTAAACAAATTATAATAATAATGAAAAAACAACAAAATTAAATAATAATAAAAAAATCGTTTTAATATCAAAAAAATTAAACAATCTTTGTTTTATTTTCTTGTTCAGCCCTGATATCATCAAATTGAAAAAAACGTTGACGTTGACTGTGCATACACGTCTTGCTGCTAGCAGACAAAACAATTTTTGTTGGATAAAAACAATTCTTATCTTGTTTTTTGCTCACTTGCAAATTTTTCTGTTTATAAGTTTAACTGTACTGTTAAATCCTGCATAATCTTGATTTGATTTGTTTATTTCTTGACAAGGGAGTTTGAATTTCACAACATTATGAAATTGTATTAAATTTAATTATTTAAACATTTTACAAAGTCAAAAAAAGATGGATAATCTCATAAGTTATTCAATAAATGTTTAACTTAAAAATTTCTTTAATTTTCCTAATTATCCTTTAGAAAAAATAATACAAGACAGTGAATATTTTATTTTAATAATACAATTTTATTTATTAAATTTTATTATGATGGTTGAAACATTGTATAATAAAATTCCATTAAATTTTCTAATATAGCTTTCCGTAGAAAGTATATCGAGCCTTTACATGTATCAGGTCCTTCCTCACAATTCGGATCATACCAGGGACAGCATTTGAAATGTCCTTCTGTGTTGTCTTCATCTTCCATAATATCAAATTCCTCATTCTCGTCCAGCATATTTTGAAAAAATATGATCATTTCCCAATGATCGTAAATATTTAGCTACAAAGTGAATAAAATTCAATATTATTTTTTCCTCCTCTTATATCCTTCTCCATTTTCCTATAATCCTTCTAGAATAGGGGGTATAGAATATACACATTTCTCTTTCCAACTCATTTTCAAAGAGACTATTAAAAAATTAAAAGAAGGAACATTTATATTAATATTCCTATATATACATACATATTAACCTTCTCACAATAAATATTTTCGGTTAGGCTTATTGGACTCATCATCGCTACTTTCAAGATCAATTTCAATTAAAGATTCAAAGTGACAAGATCTATTTAAAAAATGAGCTCCTCAAAAAATTTAATATCAAAATTTAATTCTCTAAACAACAAAATTTTAATTCACATAAAGGATCTAGATGTAGCTTCTAAATATCCTGTTCAAAATATAACACGGGTAACAACAAAATATGGACCAACACTAAGAGTTGAGATGGAAAAAAATATAATGTTTCTACCTAAAAGATGACAGATGATGAAATTAAGGTTCTCTCGAGTGGAATATTTCAACTACGCAAAGATGGTGAACAAAGCTTAATCCTTGAGAGTGAGATGGACGAATTTTTGATTCAAAATGCTCAATATCCCATTTGGGAATAAAAAAAATAAAAAATTAATTCTGTATAGTAAATTATAAATAAATAAAAATGCATTAGAGTTTTGTGAAATATATATATATATATATATATATATATATATATATATATATATATATATATATATATATATATATATATATATATATATATATATATATATATATATATATATATATATATATATATATATATATATATATATATATATATATATATATATATATATATATATATATATATATATATATATATATATATATATATATATATAATATATATATATATATATATATATATATATATATATATATATATATATATATATATATATATATTATATATATATATATATATATATATATATATATATATATATATATATATATATATATATATATATATATATATATATATATATATATATATATATATATATATATATATATATATATATATATATATATATATATATATATATATATATATATATATATATATATAATATATATATATATATATATATATATATATATATATATATATAATATATATATATATATATATATATATATATATATATAATATAATATATATATATATATATATATATATATATATATATATATATATATATATATATATATATATATATACATATATATATATATATATATATATATATATATATATATATATATATATATATATATATATATATATATATATATATATATATATATCGAAATATTCTTTTTCATTGATGTTTTTATAATATGCTACCCAATGTGTACCAGGTCCTGTTGATATATCCAAATTGATTATGCCATATTCTTTTTTCTTTGGTCGTTTTGGTAGTGAGTCCAACATGCAAGCTCCTCTAAAATGTGGAATTTTGTTTGAAAAATTTCTCAAGTCGACTTCTGATAGTGGTCTATTAGGTAGCATTTTTAAGAGTTTTTTGTCTGCTCTTTATAAACTAAACCATAACCCTTTTTATATGGTTTTAGGTAAAGTCCTTTCCCGACAGCTATAGATTCCATCGCTTTATTATGGCGAGTTGCTTCATCAAGCAGATTTTTTGCATTCTTTGTCGCATTTACAGCCTTAGCTATAGCAGCACCTCCAGTCGTTAGACTTCCAATTGCACCCAGAGCAGTTAAAATCGGTATTAGTGGTAAAAAACCAAAAATTTTTGGTACATTTATTATGCGAGGTATTATAACTTGGGATTTTCTGCCTTTTAATGTTTTGTTGATCGTTTTACGTGCTATTCTAATAGCATTGTTAATGTCTAAAGGTTTTTTCTCCTTTAGTATTTTTGTTGCAGCTCTAATTGATGAACTGAACAATTTTTTACCATTTAATTTAGGTTTCTTAACATTTTTCTTTTTCTCCACACCCATACCAAATTTTGTTTTGGCTTTGATAGCGTTAGTAACCATATATGCAAATGATTTTTCTGCAAGACTGCTATCTTTTGATAAAACTCGATCCCAAGCTGAATTTTCAAGAATTTTATCAGCTTGATGTCTAATATTTAAATCCTTATTTTTAGAATAATGTCGTGATTTTTTCAGGCAGAGTATAATAAATTGATTGCCTTATCACCTCGATTTAAACGTTTTTGTAGTTTAGTGCCAGGTCCACAGTATTGATATCCAGGAAGATGGAGTTCAACAGGAAGAGAGTTTATTATTTTATCTAGTAAACCTGCTCCAACGAAGGTGTTTTTATGACTAAATGACTCTTGATAATGTATAACCATCTTATTTATTTATTCTATAATAAAAGGTAACAAACATGAATTGCATTTAGTTATAAAAATGCAGTTAGTAAAACAACATAAAAATATTTTAGTCTTAACAAATTCTATTCGTGCTCTAATAGTGGGACCATCAAATTGTGGAAAGACTAATGTTATGATTGGCTTACTAGAAAGTCCTAATGGACTAAAGTTTGAAAACATCTATTTATACTCAAAATCTCTATATCAGCCGAAATATGAATACTTGAAGAGATTAATTACACCTATTAAAGGAATGGGATATTACACATTCACCGAAAATGAATCAGTTATTCCCCCTGACAAAGCTAAAACTAATTCAATTATGATATTTGATGATGCTGCATGTGAGAAGCAGAATAATATACGAGCTTATTTTTGTATGGGACGACATAGGGATGTTAATTCATTCTACTTGTGCCAAACTTATACCAGAGCTCCCAAGCATTTAATAAGAGACAATGGGAATATGATTATAATGTTTAAACAAGATGAGACAAATATGAAACATGTTTATAGGGATCATGTTGCCAGCGATATGAGTTATGCAAAGTTTCATGAAATTTGTCGATTGTGCTGGAAGGATAAATATGGATTTTTGATGATAAGCAAAGATATTGAATTAAACAATGGGCGCTACAGAAAATTATTCGATTATTTCATAACAATATAAATTGCTCTACATAAAAGAAAAACTTTAGTATATAATCTGGCT
This sequence comes from Panzeria rudis, assembly GCA_956483635.1. NCBI lineage: Eukaryota > Metazoa > Arthropoda > Insecta > Diptera > Tachinidae > Panzeria > Panzeria rudis. The sequence continues at coordinate 11,698,613 of OY101452.1, read as the reverse complement.
TTAACCATAATACATCTACATAGCTCTTGAAATATCAACTATACCTGATCTAATTATCTACCTAATAAGCTGATGCCTAATAAGCTGATCTGATACCTAATAACCTGATCTGATACCTAATAACCTGATCTAATAACCTGATCAGGTACCTAATAAGCTGATCTGATACCTAATAAGCTGATCTGATACCTAATAACCTGATCTGATAACCTGATCAGGTACCTAATAAGCTGATCTGATACCTAGTAAGCTGATCTGATAACTTGATCAGATACCTAATAACCTGATCAGGTACCTAATAAGCTGATCTCATAACCTGATCTGATACCTAATAAGCTGATCTGATACCTAATAACTTGATCTGATAACCTGATCAGATACCTAATAAGCTGATCTGATAACCTGGTCAGATACCTAATAAGCTGATCTGATAACCTGATCAGATACCTAATAAGCTGATCTGATACCTAATAAGCAGATCTGATAACCTGATCAGATACCTAATAAGCTGATCTGATAGCTGGAAAATGGATGAAAAAATTTTAAAAGAGTTGGTTGCGACAAGAAATGTCTTGAAGAAAAAGCTTCGTAGTATAAAAACGGGCGAAATAGACACACGTAAACAACTAAAAGATACATTTAAATCTATAACAGATCCTTTAAACAAATGTATAAATAATTCTAATAATATCAATGGAATTATCAAAAAAGAAGAGAATGAGATGAAAACAGAAATTGAATATAATAACAGTTCTAATCATCTTGAGAAACCATCAATTAAGTTGGAGACAAGTACACAATAGAAACTTGTAGAAAAATCAATATTTGATACCAGCAATTCACTTGCTGATCCTAATGGTGAAAATACTATTGATAATGATGATGATGATGACGATTTTTACTCTCAAAATTCAAATGCTGAAGAGAGTAACACTGACTTATCTGTTTTGGAAGGAAGAAATGAATTAGATACTAACTATGGTCCACATAAAGATTTCAATAATGAATGGAAATTTGGTGATAGTAAGCTCAAATTAAATTAAAACAAAATACATGTTGGTAGTCAAATATGGGCTTTAACATCAGAACTATTTTCTCTAATGTTTTATAAAATACCAAAACAAAAAAACTATGATAAATATGAACTAGAACTCTACAAAAAAATTTTAATTAATACAAATGCGTACAGAAGAGACTATAAACTTGATGGACAAATCAAGGGAACGAAAGCCTATAAATATAAATATATTATCAAAAAGATGTTTAAAGAGAGAAACCAACAGACTTGATCAAAATCTATACCAAATAAGACAATATCTAATTATAAAGGTGATGGATTGATGCAGTTTAACCCTCATAAGCCAAACTATATATACTGGGATGATCCAAATGAGATGGTAGATCGACTTCGACTACTGGTATCATCACAAGCTGCAGGTCATACTAATCATAATAACGAAATTGTATCAATTATTGAAGAACTTCGCGAAGCTAATATAATAGAATAATCTATATAAAGTATGTCTGTTGATAAGTTTGGACATTATCTCAACGATACAAGCAATATAATTTCATTGAAAAATGCCCCTAAAATGTTGGGGTTCTTTATGGATACGAACAACAACATCGATGTCCAAAACAAAAGAATCAAAAATGTGACAAAAGCTGTGGAAGAAAACGATGTTATTAATAAATTGTTTCTGCAAACTCAAATCGAAAAAATAGAACACAAGCTATTAAAATACTTTAAGGAAGATAACAACAATATTTGTTAATACATACATAAGTTCAGTATATTACTTTATTATTATTAGAAGTTGTATATATTTTTAAAGGAATACCTTCCCTTTTTTATTATAACAAATATAAAATATTGTTTATGTAGTACTTTAAGTTCATTTCACCAATGGTTTATTATAAACTAATATTTAATATAAATTCTGCTTATGTTGTATTCTAAGTTCATAAACCAAGTTTTATGTACAAATTAATAAGTTTCATATTGCAATCAGTCATTTACCATTAGATATTCTTATACTCATACAAGTAATTCAGTCATTTACCTTTAAGAGTAGTATTACAATAATTGATAAATGCAAGGTCAGGCTTTATGACAAGTGCTGAAAATGTGCATTGCTAGTAATTTTAATATAGACGTATGAAATTAAAATTGTATAAAAGACTGGGAAAAATAAAGAAATTATGGCAAACAAAAATTAACTTTCTTGACTAGTCTTAGTGCTTCTACTAAGACTTAACTTCAATTCATATTAGCACATGGTGATTCTACCTGGGCTAAAAACAAATCAAACAAAACAAAAAATCACACACTTTGAGCGCCAAAGGAAACCTTTGGTGCTCAACCTTTTACAAACAGTTGTAAACGCAACATTTGGTGACCCCGACGGTCCTGTAGCAAGGTACAGGATTCCACCAACAGAAGACATATTTCAACACGACAGTCCTGTCACAAGGTACAGGATTGCATCATCAGAATACACATTTCAAATCGAAGGTCCTGTAGCAAGGTACAGGATACCAACTCAGACATCTCAACCCATGGATCCTAAAGCTAGAGCATTTTAGTAACCCAAACAATCCTGAAATTAGAAACAGGATAACATCAAAACACGAAGCAATCGTAGAAAATATCGTTCCTTGTACATAAGCAATGGAATCGTTTGAAGACCTGGTAGCAGCCCAACAGAAGACGGCGGAGCAAATAGAGGCAATAATCCGCAATTTCAAAAAAAGACGTCTACAAGAAAAACTTCAGAGTACTTCTTGGAGCGTCAACAGCGGCTTGACAAGGCATGGCAAGAATTTGAGACCACTGACAACAAAATAAGGTGCCTCTGAAATCTACCATTACAACACAATTATTTTACAGACCAATACTTACGTATTTCGGACGATACACTCAAATACAAAGAACTATTTGAGTCCGAAAGTAAAAAAGTGAAGAAACCAACACCATCGATGAGACAAATAGAAGAAGGTGCAAGCAGAGGTATGCAGGAAAAGACACAACCTGATGATATCACAAGCAAGGGCATTGACGAGAGCATTAAGACGAACTATTGATGAAGTCAGAACAGAGGGAAATCAACAGATAGTATATTATCAAGACAAATTATCGCTCATTAATAAATATATGCACGAGTTCTCTACAAACAACGATACATTATGGCAATTGACTAATGAAGAACAAATAGACGGCTACACCTTGGATGACTTTTACGAACTGCAAGCTGAGGTGCACGACATTCAATGCGAGCTAGAGCAGCATGTGAATAATATCAGCGAAAATAATCCACGCAGCACTGAGCATTGTCTACCCCATCTTCCAAAAATTCTGATTCCAAAATTTAGCGGCAGTTACCTACAATGGGTAGCCTTTAAAGATCTTTATACCTAGTTAATCCACAACGCATCAATGAGCGAAGTTGAGAAAATGTTTTACTTAACTACACATCTAGCAGACGAACCAAAAGCACTAGTAAAACATTTGCCAATTACAACAGCAAATTACGAAATTTCATGGAACATTTTGGTCGATAGGTACGATAACAAAAGGCTCATTGTGACAACACTACTAAACAACTTGCTTTCTCATCCGCAAATAAAAACCGAAACGGCACAAGCGCTAAAAAATATACATGATGTCACTAAAGAATGCATCTATGGTTTAAGCGCACAAGGACTGCCAGTGAACAGTTGGGACGCCATAATTGTTCACATTTTATTGAAAAAACTCGATCAATCAACTCAAACTTTATTTGAGCAATCGCTAATAAACAACAAAAACGTCGTAAGTCTAAAAGATCTTCTTAGATTTATAGAGCACCGTTTCCAAGCATTGGAAACACGCGGAAGGTCTCACGAATCTGGTGGGGGGAAGGATAGAGCCAAACTTATAACTGCAACTACATCAACCCCAAACTGTAAAGTATGTGGAATGCCTGGGCATCCCATATATTACTGTGAAAAGTTCCTAAAAATGTCCCCATCTGGGAGACTACAATGGACACAAAAAAAGAAGCTTTGCGTCAACTGCTTTAAGTCATATCATGCTGCCAAAGCATGCACGTCACGGTCTTGCTCAAAGTGCACAAAAAGACACAACACATTGTTGCACTTAGAATTAGCAAGAGGAATTTCAGCAGAAGGAACACAAAAACTACCGTCTGTATCGAATGAAAATAAGCCAATCGTCGCTACAACAAACAAACAGGTCATCGACAACACCTACGTATTACTAGCCACTGCAAGAGTAACGGCAGTTGGAGCCAATGGTCACACATGCACATTCCGAGCTTTATTATATTCTGGATCACAAGTCAATTTGGTTACAACCCGCGTAATGAACAAACTGCCCTTGAATTCCTCAAACTCTTCATTGCGCATTGAAGGAATTGGCCGTAAAGTTCAAAACGTATCCCAACGAATGAATATAGAACTACATGCATATTCATGCAGCTATGCCACCAGAATCGAAGCATTTGTTCTTCCAACCATTGTACCACCTCAGCCTACAAATTCTTTCGACACGTCAGATTGGAATCTTCCTGAAAATATTAAATTAGCTGATCCATGTTTCAAACAAATGGATAAAATTGACATATTGCTCGGAGCAGAATTTTACCATGAATTGATGCGCCCACAACAAATAAAGATCAATCAAAAACTACCAATTCTGCAAAACACAGCTTTGGGTTGGATCGTCACGGGTAAATTACAAGAAAGAAACGGCAACTTGGTAACTTGTGCAGTGTTTACCCCAGAAGAGCAAACAACAAATCAGCTAATTGAAAAATTCTGGAAGCTTGAAGACAAGAATAATACAGAACGAGCACTATCTTTGGCTGAGAAACGATGTGAGGATCATTTTGCACAAAACGTAAAAAGAAACGAGAATGGGAGATTCATTGTGCGCCTACCATTCGCAGAAAATCCATCCGTTCTCGGAAGTTCCAAAAAATTGGAAAAACGATTGAACCTTAATCCTGATCTTAGAACAGGATACAACAAATTCATGCAGGAGTACGAATACTTGGGGCACATGGAAGAAATACAAGAAGACGACATTCCTAATTTACATTACGTTATGCCGCACCACTGCGTACTGAAACCTGACAGCTCAACCACAAAACTAAGAGTAGTTTTTGACGCATCAGCTAAAACATCCAGCGGTTCCTCTTTAAATGACATAATACATGCCGGACCAACCGTACAAAGTGAGCTGTTTTCGGTACTGTTGCGATTTAGGATGCACAGAATTGTCTTCACTGCAGACATAGAGAAAATGTACCGGCAAATTCAAATCAATGACACGGACCAGATGTTCCAGCTCATCATATGGAGATACAACAAGCATCAAAACATAAAATATTATCGTCTTAAAACTGTAACATATGGCACGTCCTCTGCACCATACCTAGCAACAAAATGCCTACAACATTTAGCTATTCAAAACGCTACAAAATATCCACAAGGTGCTTCAATATTACGAGATGATTTTTATGTGGATGATTGCCTTACCGGAGCTGATTCTATTAACAGAGCATTAGAGTCACAACGACAACTAAGCTTAATCCTAAGAGAAGCTGGGTTTAAGCTGCGGAAGTGGTGTTCAAATCATCCTCAGTTATTAAATGGAATTGCACCTGAAGACTAGGAAATCAACTTGGACTTAGACGAGAATTCAGATTGTTCAATTAAAACACTCGGATTAATATGGCTCCCAAAGTCTGATCAATTATGTGGACGGTCACAAAAGCCAACGTCCACAAGGGTAACAAAAAGAATAGTCAGTTCAGAACTAGCCAAAATTCTTGATCCTCTACGGATTTTTGGGCCGGTAGTTGTACGAGCCAAGATATTTTTTCAAGAGCTGTGGCAATTACCGCTTTTATGAGATGACGAGTTACCCATGAATCTTCAGAATGAATGGAATAAATTTCGCACAAATATAGAAACCCTAAACAAAATAAAAATAGAGAGATTCGTATTAAAATACGGAAACCCAGTCTCTACAGAAATTCATACGTTTGTCGATGCATCTGAACGAGCCTATGGAACAGCAATCTACATTCGTTCAACATATAAAGACAAAACTGTTTTAACCAGACTGCTATGCGCCAAGTCCCGAGTAGCACCCATAAAAAGGCAAACGTTGCCTCGCTTGGTATTATGCGCCGCGGTATTAGGTGTTGAACTAACAAGTATGGTAAAAGAAGATCTTCGTCTGCAAAATATAGAAAACTTTTTTTGGTCGGTCTCAAAAATTGTTCTTGCTTGGATAAACTCGTCAGCAGCATCCTTTCACACCTTTGTAGCAAACAGGATAACAAAAATTCAAGGTCTAAGCGACTCACATCAATGACGACACGTTAGTTCTAAAGAAAATCCAGCCAACGCAATATCTCGAGGAATAGCACCCGAAAATCTATCACAACATTCAATGTGGTTTTATGGCCGTCTATTTCTTTCGGGACAACGGAGTGAATGGACAACCTTAACTTCACAAGCAATTGAGACACCTTGCGACGAAGAACGTAAGGTGACGAAGCATGTTCTAACAATAACCGCCTTGCAGCAAAATTATGCAGACATTATAAATCAGATAAACCACCGGAACTCATTTAAAACTCTTCAACACACGATCGGTTATGTGTTGAGATTTATTAGAGATTCTAAAACTACAAATATTTATCGGTCAACCAAAAGGGAGCTTGATGCATTCGAATTAGAAGAAGCTCTAAACATTATCATCAAGATCGTCCAAGCCGCAGAGTTTGGGGAAGAACTAGAAAGGCTATCACATCAAACACCTGTACATAAATCAAGTCCCTTGGCCTCCTTAAACCCATTCATGGATGAGCATCAGATAATGCGCGTGGGTGGTCGGGAAATCACTGGCACGAAGTACCGTCCACAAATGCATACGATGCACTAAAGCTAGGCCGGTGCTTTTCAAACAATTAATGGGAAATCTTCCGGCAGATAGAGTAACCCCAGCACATCCTTTCATAACCACAGGAGTGGATTATTTTGGCCCAATATGGATCCATCACAAGATCAGGGGCAAAAGGCCAGACAAGGCCTATATCGCACTATTTTGTTGCTTCGCGACTAAGGCCATTCACATGGAAGTAGTATCAAAGCTGTCTACAGAAGCATTCATAGGCGCACTACGACGTTTCATCAGCAGAAGAGGCCACTGTCAGACTTTGTACTGCGACAATGCTACTAAGTTCGTGGGAGCAAACAATAAAATTACTGAATTAAAAGAATCAATATATTCTCAATCAGCGCAAGAGAAGATTACACGAGTATGCAGCAATCAGTCAATAAATTTTAAATTCATTCCACCAAGAGCCCCTCACTTTGTTGGACTTTGGGAAGCGGCTGTCAAATCCGCCAAGCACCTTTTACTGAGAAGTGTGTCAGCTGCATTACTTACATATGAAGAATTGGAAACAATAGTGGTTGAAATAGAAGCAATCTTAAATTCACGGCTACTGATCCCTCTCTCATCAAGCTACGATGATCTTGAAGCTATTACCCCAGGCCACTTTTTAGTAGGGGAACCCTTGACATCAGCAGTAGATGCGCAATCCCCAAGCATATCATTAAATGCAAGATGGAAAATAACTTCAGAAATCAAACATAAATTCTGGAAGGAGTCGACTCAAAAGTATTTACATGAGCTACAGCAAAGGGGGAATGGAAGTCTCCTTTACCGAACGTCATTGAAGGCATGCTTGTTATCCTCAAGGAAGATAATACTCCAGTGCTCCAATGGCCACTGGGTAGAATCAACCGCATTTACAAAGGAGATGATGGACTTATCAGGGTATGCGACGTTAAAACAGCAAAGTGAATTTTCAAGAGGCCAATACACAGACTTGCACCGTTGTTCAACGACTCCCTCACAGAGCATTCCGGATATGACAACTCAAAGTCACAAAAGAGGCAAGGCTCAGCGGAACTTAACATTATACAGCCAAAACGAAAGGTAGTGTCATATGCCTCACTGGGAGTTTTCAATATGCTTTTTGTTTCACTCCTTCTGCTGCCGATAATATTAGCCTCTCTAATCAATGTTACAGAATTTTCTTCCAATCCAGGATTATATTTCGAAGGCATGGGCTCGACAAAGTTGATGACAGCTACCTGGAAATTTATTATATACTACGATTTAACACCAATTTGGGATAGGAATAAGGTTCTTGAAGTAGGTATAACATCATTTTCAAGGCTCTGCAAGCAATCGGTAGCCTTTGAATCATGTGAGATGCTTTCCATTCAACTTCAACATACTTGGGACAATCTTATTCAAGAATCAGACCTTTTAATTTCAAAAAGAAACCGGAGAGCTGCACTCGATATCGTTGGAAATATGGCCCATGCTCTATTTGGAGTCCTGGACTCAGATTATGCAGAGCAAATGGCTCAAACTATAACTAATGTAAAGCAAAATGAAGAGTATCTACATCTGTTACTAAAAAATCAAACTTCAGTAATAGATTCTACCATTAACATTCTTAAGCAAAGCGAGAACAATACTAAAGTGCACTTTTCAGAACTTAAGAAAACCATCTATCAAGATCTAAATAAAGTTCAAAATGAGAATTCAAATCTACAACAAGTCCAAAATCTAATGTCTCTGGCAATTCAATTAAATACACTTGCCTCAGATTTACAAAGAATTGAAACAGAGCTGGTTGCTGCCCTCACGCATACGAACCATGGCAATATAAGCCCACTTATCCTTACACCAAAACAGTTAAGATCAGAGATTGCTAAAATTAAAGGACACCTTCCTATAAGCCGTACATTACCAGTTGAAGACACCGACTTGCTAGAACTATACAAAATTATGAATGTTAAAGGCACAGTAACTAACACAAATGTAATTTTCGTTATTGAGTTACCATTGGTGGACCAAGGAAAATTTGAACTTTACAAGGTCATTGCAATACCCACACAAATAAACAATACGACCATTGTCATAACAACTGACATTAAATATCTTGCTGTTAATAACCACCGCGATGAATACCTGGCACTAAACATACTTCAATTCAATAAATGTACTGTAGTCATAGTCGACATATACATTTGTCCAGCATTGCAAATACAAATGGCCAAAGATTCCGGCAGTTATTCTTGTGAAATTGGTCTCTTCAACAACAAAACATCCCCTGATTGTAATTTTGGCTATATCCAGAACAATATCTCTTTTATTCCATTGCAGAACGTAAACCAATGGCTGTATGCAACAACAACAACACCTATAGAACTAACTGCAGTCTGCGGCAATGATATCATACATATACAGGTCAATACTTCTGGTATAATGACCATGAACTCAGCTTGTATAATAAAAGGAAAATTTCTTACCATTCGTGGACACGAAACTAGTGTCACTACTTTACGCAACTCCTATGCAACATTTGGTAATATCACCTCAATAGGAAAACCCTCTGAAGCTAAGAAAATATTAGAATCAAACCTCGTCTTGGATACCAAATTGGACCAGCTTACCGATATTCAAAAACAACTAAGGCACATTAAGAATTCTTCACTTGAAATATATCAGCCAGCAATTCATCATCCAAACATAGGCTTCTTTGCTCTACTTCTATCGATACTCATAATCCTAACACTTACTGCCTGGCAATTTCGAATCAAATGCAACAAAACTGCCTCAGTCAACCTAACACCGCCACCTCCAAGGCCAACACCACGTCATCCTATTTCTGAAGTTTAACACTACAGGTTTTCGCTGACTGCTCAACGCGGCGGAGAATGTTAATACATACATAAGTTCAGTATATTACTTTATTATTATTAGAAGTTGTATGTATTTTTAAAGGAATACCTTCCCTTTTTTATTATAACAAATATAAAATATTGTTTATGTAGTATTTTAAGTTCATTTAACCAATGGCTTATTATAAACTAATATTTAATATAAATTCTGCTTATGTTGTATTCTAAGATCATTAACCAAGTTTTATTTACAAATTAATAAGTTTCATATTGCAATCACTCATTTACCTTTAGATATTCTTATACTCATACAATTAATTCAGTCATTTACCTTTAAGAGTAGTATTACAATAATTGATAAATGCAAGGTCAGGCTTTATGACAAGTGCTGAAAATGTATATTGCTAGTAATTTTAATATAGACGTATGAAATTAAAATTGTATAAAAGACTGGGAAAAATAAAGAAATTATGGCAAACAAAAATTAACTTTCTTGATTGCTAGACTAGTCTTAGTGCTTCTACTGAGACTTAACTTCAATTCATATTAGCACATGGTGATTCTACCTGGGCTAAAAACAAATCAAACAAAACAAAAAATCACACACTCTGAGCTCCAAAGGAAACTTTTGGTGCTTAACCTTTTACAAACAGTTGTAAACGCAACAATATTCATGATACTCTAAGAACTCAAATCGAAATGCTACAACATGCAATAATATTACAGTTGGAAGAGAATAAGAAAATGCAAAAAACTATTTCCAAAATCAAACAATTTTTGGCAGACGGATATCTACAAAAATTTGTTGAAAGTATACAAAAGAAAAGTTAATGAGAAGATTTATAGATTTGAAATTTAAATATTTGTGTCAATAGCTCAAAGTGTATCAAATAGATCACAACACATCGAAAATAATTCTTAATACTAAAAAATGACTTCAAAAAGAATTTTAGTAAATGAACTCCATAACAAGCTCGAAAATCTTTTTTACGTCGTAGAGTTGTGATGAAAGGAATAGATGAACTTTGGCAAGCTGATTTACTTGAAATGGGAAATTATTTTATGGACAATAAAAATTATAGATTTTTGTTAACTGTAATTGACACATTCTCCAAATTTGCATGGGCAGTACCACTTAAAACAAAAACTGCACTTGAAACAACCCAAGCCATGTCAGATATTTTTCAATTGGGACGAGTACCAAAAAACTTACAAACAGATGATGGTAAAGAATTTTTCAATAAAAACTTTGGAAAATTGATGGATAAGTACAACATTAATCACTATTCAACGTATAGCAGAATGAAAGCATCAATAGTAGAACGATTTAATAGAACATTAAAAGGGATGATGTGAAAAGAATTTAGTTTAAATGGTACATCCAATTGGCCTGATATCTACAAAGATCTATTAGAAGCATATAACAGAAAAGTTAATCGTACCATTAAAATGGCTCCAATTAAAGTCAACTCTTCAAATGAGAAAAAATTATTGAATACAGTATACAGTCATTTGAAAATGTATAAAATATCTAAATTTAATGTTGGTGATCATGTGCGCATAAGCAAATATAAGCATATTTTTGAAAAAGGTTATACTCCAAATTGGACAACAGAAATTTTCACAATTAAATCTATTCAAAATACATATCCCACAACATACATATTAGAAGATTATCGTGGAAATCCTATTAAAGGTGGATTTTATGATGAAGAACTTTTAAAAACAAGATTTCCTAATACATATCTAGTTGAAAAGATGATTAAAACCGGAGGAGCCAAAGCATTTGTTAAATGGTTAGGATTTAGTAACGATCACAATTCTTGGATAAGTAAATATGAAATATTATAGTTTAAACAATATCAGCAATTATTATACATACATACTTAGTACTTAAGATTATAATGTAAATTTAAAATAAAAAAGATGAAATAAATATGTAAATCCTTTTTTTAAACAATTTTGTGTTGAACTTATTTATTCGTAATCAGACAGTCGTAATGTCAATAACACTTACTCTAAGCTCCATCTCATCAGAGTTATCCGCTAATTACTTCCCACCTATTGATTTAAATGGGGCATATGAGTGTGCTCTAACTGATTTTCATTCATATAATAGCATCCCAAATGTTGATGTCTACAACAATTTGTTTCATATAGGTGAAAATGTGATTGAAATACCAATTGGATCTTAAGAATTAAATGATATAGTTCATTATATAGAGCAACAATATAAACGGTACAATCCAGCTCTAAGGATGCAATATATTTTAATAAAGAAAATACATTTGCAAAACTCTTGGGATTCAATAGTAAAATCCTAACTCCAAACGTAGATCATTATTCTGATCTTCCAGTTAATATTTTCAAGGTGAATCTGTTGCGAATTGAAAGTAGTATCGCTGTTAATACATATATGAATAATTCCAAGGCGCATACTCTACATGAATTTCCGATTAATGTTCCTCCAGGCGGTGAACTCCAGAGAGATAAGTTCACTAGCTCTACGACTAGTTGATCAGCACGGTGATCTAATTAATTTCCGAGGAGAGAAAATATCAATACGAATTCATTTAAGACCAACTAAATAATGCTAATATTCAACGCGAGTATATCACAGAATATAGCAACAACAAGAACACCATCAGCATACGAACCTACAATATTATTACGACCTAATAATATTTTCATCAAAAAATTCTAACGACAGCAAATAAAAATTTTCTCAAGTCAAATTGAAGGCAAAATGAGTTCAATAATAGATGTGTTAGATAAACCCTTATCTGATGAAAATATAATCAAAAAGGACTATCATACATATGTGCCATAGCTACAATCCTACAACAATAATGATGAAATTCGCATTTCAATTCAAAATCAAGATTTGTATGTGTTACCTAGTGAAAGTTATATATATGTTGAGGGATCTGTTGTAGATGAGAAAACCTCCACATCTACAGACAACTTTAAATTAAAAAACAACTTTGTTGCATATCTCTTTGATGAAATTCGTTATGAACTTAATGGTATTGAAATTGATCATACAAGAAATTTAGGAGGCACCAGTACCATAAAAAATTTGGTTTCTTTATCACCAACGGAAAGCACTGGAATGCAGAATGCTGGCTGGAATAAAATTGATGATTTAAAACTTGTTAATGGATATTTTAACTTTTATGTACCCATAAAAACTCTTTTGGGTTTCGCTGAAGACTACAACAAACTTATGCTAAATGGAAAACATGAATTGATACTCTTGCGTAATAAGAACGATGAAGATCTTGTACACTCGAGCGTTTCCACGGAAAAAGCAAAACTTTAAATTTCACTCATCTCATGGAGAATTCCACATGTACAATTATCTGATTTTAGCAAGTTGAATATGATAAAAATTATTAACAATGGTGCTTCTATACCGATGGCATTCCGTAGTTGGGATTGTCATGTGAAAGCTTAATACAGGAACAAGCCATATCTGGAATGTTAAATTAGCTGCAAGTAGAGAACGACCCCGTTTTGTATTGATTGCTTTTCAACAAGAAAATAAGTTTGTTCATTGTGACCTGAAAAATTTAAAAGTACATTTAAATTCAGTATCATATCCATATGATGACCTAAATATCAAATTTAAAAATGAACGCTATGCAATTTTATATGATATGTATCTAAGATTTCAACAGAGCTATTACATGAGAGAATCTCAACCGCTTCTAACTGCTCAAGAATTTAAAAATAATGCACCGAAACGAATCGCTCAATAACGGACCAATTGATATAAAAATTGAATTTGAAACAGCCACAAATATTGCCTCAAAGACATCAGCTTACTGCATTCTTATTCATGATCGCATAATTGAATATGTACCCATAAAAAGACAACTCCGAAAATTCTTATAAATTAAACAATATGAAAGATAATATAGTTTGTATAGATATGCAAGGATTCAAAAGCGATTCAAATGATTTCATCGCAAAAGAAGAAGCGATCGTTTTCGACAACAACAATGAAGCCATAAATTTCATTATAGAACCACCCTTTGATTTTAAATGTCTATCGCCAAAGAAGCAAAAAGAAGTAAACTGGTTAACAAAGAACTATCATCACCTAAAGTGGAACGATGGATCAGTCACATTTCAAAGCGTCTGCAAGTTTTTAAAGCTAATGTACGATATTCTAAAATAGATGTTAAAGGAGAAGAAAAGAGACAATGGCTAGAAAAATACTTAAAAAAAGAGTTTTTAACATCGAGGACTTTGGATGCATCAACTTTAAACAAATCGAAATTAAATATCCCGATTACTTATATTGTAATTATCATACATATGGTGTTTGCGCATTAAGAAATGCTCTTTTATTAACAAAAGAAATATCTTGTTTAAAATAATTTATATATACAAATTATTATTATTATTGTCTTAAAACTAACAATTTTAAAACTATTTAATCACTTAAATATATTTAATAAAAATTAAATGCATAGAAAAAAAATTAAAACAACTGTTTTTTTATTTCAAATACAACACAACTAAATGATGACTAATAAAATTTTGTTATCAAATGATGACTCATTCTCAAAACATATCCAGCTGAATAAACAAAGCAATAAACATGATTCTGGAAAACAAATAATCAGACGGACATTTCAAATGATGACTCATTCTCAAAACATGTGCAGCTGAATAAACAAAGCAATAACATGATTCTGAAAAACAAATAATCAGACGGACATTTCAAATGATGAATCATTCTCAAAACATGTGCAGCTGAATAAACAAAGCAATAAACATGATTCTGCAAAACAAATAATAAAATTATTATCCCAAGAAATAAACAAGACGGACATTTGAAACGACATACACACATTCTTAACAAATCTAAAGATAAGAAAAAAAGAAACACACACACACACAAACAGCCACGCACCCACAGCCGCACACATCCACACACCCCCACCCATCCACGCATCCACAGCCACGCACAAAGTAAATGTTAACACAAGCACCACAAAATAGCCATCAATAAATCCCTGTAGGATCCATGGGGCCAACTGCCTTCAAGTCACCTCTTGTGTCGACAAGTTTGGTGACATTGTCACCAAATAGTCTACACTCTTTATTCTATCTATAATGGACAGAGAAGTTTTTGACAGCCTCTCTAGTGCGATCTCCAATGTCTCAATATAATCCCCATTAGAACCATCTAGTCTATACTCAATCAATTGTTCATAGGTCACTATCTCAACACAACCACAACCAACGAAGCAACGGAAAACATCCAGGGTCTATGGTAGGAATCGAACCCCACGACCTCTCTACTGACAGGCTAACATCGCTACCACTCACACACAGAGACACCATATCCGAAATTCTTATAACACAAAACATTATCTATAACATAGTTTCACACTAACACTCATCATTAACTCAATAATAATTCATCACAATTTTTTTAACCACATTTTACCTACAGGGTACTTTTATTTTTTTCCCACGGGTATCATATTACACATTTGTTTATTTAACAATTAAAATTTAAAATTTTAATTACCCAAATTTTAAAATTTTAATTGTGGTCAGGGGAACGTTCCTATCTACTAATGTATGCTTTTTCGCAAGGCGAGTTCATACCAGGTGAACGCACCACTAAAGGCACTGATTCACTATCCTACACGATCACACGATTCATTCACAGGAACATTTTACAGAAGTCTTACAGACTTTCAAAATGGCGTTTTAGGTGCCACACTGTTATACAATAAATTCAGTAAAGTGAGACTTTGGCACACGAAAGGATTCCGTACGAATACACATATGTATAGCCCTGCTCGTTTTTGTCCCCGTTTTCATTTCGGCATTTTTATCGTTGCGCTTTTTTGTTTTTTTATTTATTAGGTTTTTTCGTTGTTTTGGCGATTTTTTGGTTTTAGGGTTTTTTGTAATTTTGGTTTTTTTCGATTTTTCGTTTTTTGCTATTTTTTGTTTTTTGGTCTTGGCGTTCTAGCGATTTATTTTAGGTTTGGCGCTTTTTCAGTTTTGGCGCTTTATTCGATTTTAGGGATTTTTTTTTGGTTATTTTTTTTATTTTTTATACACATTTTTCGTTCTGGCTATTTTTTCGTTTTTATCGATTTTATTCAGTTTTGGTGCTTTTATTTTCGTTTTGGTGATGTTTTTCCAACAATATTTTCTTCGAAGAAAAACTATGTGAAGCATTTGTGTCTGCTGACATCCCTTTGTACAAACTTAGAAATGAAAACATTAAAAAACTTTTCGAAACATTTACGGATTATAAAGTTCCATGTGAATCTACCCTTCGTTCGAAACACGTCAATAGACTTTACACAAACTGCATCGAAAAATATAAAAACAACACTAAAAAATCAATATATATGGGTATCGATTGACGAAACAATGGATGGCAAAGGAAGAAATGTAGCAAACGTTATAGTTGGAATATTGAGTTCTGATAAAGAAACTATAAAAAAAAGTTTTTGTTAAACTCCGTAACCATAAATAAAACTAACCATTCGACAATCGCAAAACTTTTTGATGATTCTATTAAAATCTTGGATGTTAACTTTAATAACGAATTGGTTTTACTTTTTGTAACAGACGCTACTCCACACATGGTGAAAGCTGCCAAATCCATTAAAACATTTTACCCGAAAATGACACATATAAAATGTTTAGCCCATGGTCTTCATAGAGTTTGTGAAACTATAAGGGATCATTATGTAAATGTGGACAAAATAATTTCTAATGTTAAAAAGATTTTTCTAAAAGCACCATGCAGAGTAGAATTATTTAAAGAAATATATCCGGAACTTCCTCTCCCTCCTGAACCAATAACAAACCGTTGGGGTACATGGGTTGAGGCTGTAAATTATTACCAACAACGAAAAAGTTTTGAAGGTTTTAGATAGTTTGAAGGATGATGCTCAATCGATTGAAATTGCCAAAGAAACTTTACGTAAATCTAAAACAAAAACAGATTTAGTTTTTATTGCATCGAATTATGGATTTATTGCCAACAATATCAAAAAATTGCAAACTGCTGGTATTTCCCTGAATGAGGAAATAAAAATACCGAACGACACAGTTAAAAGATCGACAATGTACCTAACTTCGATTTTAAATATATTGTTCAAAATAAGTTAATAAAACGTGTTGTGTATAAAAACAAAGGGCTTGAAACAATACAAAATATTTGTAGTCAGCTCAATGGTTCTAAAGTGAGCCCAACTTCAGAATATAATGTGGGCGAAGTTTTGTCTTTTAAATATGCTCCAATGAATTCAGCGGATGTAGAAAGAAGTTTCTCTGTTTGTAAAACTATTTTTAGAAGCAACAGACAGAACTTTCTTTTTGAGAAATTTATTGCAATTCCAACATGAATTAAGCTAATATATTTCACAGACTTCCACTTGTACAAATTTTCTTACAAAGAAAGTTTAGTTTATATATTATCTTACATAAACTAGTATTATGTGCTATATGTTGTATTACGCACGTAATGTTCCTAAATTATCAAGTTATATTAATGAATTCGATAACGTGTTTATTTTTCAATTTATTTTTCATTATGTTTTTAAATAAAATTTTATAATTTTTAAGAAAAAGAAAACTTTTTTAGAGCATATTTTTAAAATTTTAAGAGCATTTTTTCTGTTTTTCACAGCATTTTTTATGCGCATAAAACCCTTTTTTTAGAGCATATTTTTGGTTGCCCTGATCATCACGTTTAAAGTTTTATACCTTTTTTGTTAATTCTTTTTGTTAAACTGAACCGAAAATAATGATTATTGCAGATATTTTGGACCAAAACATTATAATGACCCAGGAATTGTTACTAATGTAGAACAATGAAATTATTAGTAATTTTAGTATTTAATTATAAAGCACATGACATTTTTATACCCTTCACCACAACGTGGCGAAAACAAACCTATGTTTGTTGTCGCTTATGTTGAAACTCCTCTGACGAAGGCCCCAGTTAACTTAATCTGCTATAATTGATCGAAAGCTTAATGCATATAAAAAAAAATCGGCTCATGAATGACTAAGTTATGTATATATTAAAAATTGTGAAAAGCTGAAAGCCGGGCTCGAACTCAGCATACAAACATGCAAATCTCAACGTTACCCTCTACACCAGAGAGGCTTAGTTGAATAACTCGTAAAATCAAACGGATTTTAGCATAAACATATAAAAAATAGGGAAGGTCACATACATGAGAACATTTTATACGTTGTCACCAAACTTGTCTACACCCTTTATTTCCACATATAATCTAAAACACTACCCAATCTCTCAATATGACCCCATAAGAACCACATTGTCTATAGTAAGCCAATACTTTCAAGCTCCAAACTCACTACCCAATGTCTCAATATCACCCCATTAGAACAACATCCTAAATGTCTATAACACCAAAAAGCATTACCCACACTATAATTTTTCACAATCTTCACTTTACACATTTTGCCTACTGGGTACTTTCATTTTTTTCCACACGGGTATCAAATTACACTTTTGTTTATCTAACAATTAAAATTTCAAAATTTAAAATTTTAATTACCCAAATTTTAAAATTTCGGCAAAACTTCAAAGGAATATTTTGAGTGAATTTTGTGCAATGTCGGCCTGCTGTGGGGCCAGACGAATTGTTCCCTACTACTGTCCATTGCAGAAGATTTAAAAACAATTGAAGATAAATATGATACAGCCTTTGAGACGTATTGTCAATGTATGAAACACATAAAAATTAAAAGTGAAGATTAAAATATAAGTCTAGATCAAAGAGCATTTCCCATTGTCAATGTATGAAACACATAAAAATTAAAAGTGAAGATTAAAATAAAAAAGTATTCAATAGAACACTGAAGATGGCACATAGCCGAAACCGGTCTGTTTACAAACCAAATTTGACGTGGAATGACGGAAAATCGTTCCAAATTCAAAAAAACCCCGTCGGAAGAAAAACACAACACTCATTAAAATATAAGTCTAGATCAAAGAGCATTTCCCATAACTTACCCCTTCCTTGTCCACTGACAAACGCTGGGTTTGATATCGCGTGGAAACTTTTAAAAAATAAATATGAACATCCTCGTGCATAATCAATTAAAATGCCTTTTTAGATTAGAACCAATAGCTAATGAGACTAGTTTAGCCCTAAAGAATTTGCAACGTGAAATCAATAGAAGATTTCTACGGAGAATTGGGATCCAATTATTGAAATTATTTGTATTCAGCGGTTGCCTGCGCATACAGTTACTCTTTGGAAACAGACTGTCAAAGACAAAAGTGCCTTATCTTTGTGGAAAGATTTAGGTTTGTTCTTAACGGAACAAATTCAGACCTTAGATTGTATTCACGATCTCAAAAATTTAGAAACTGATAAAAGAATCGCAATAAAGACGTCGTTGCAAGTTTAACTAATACTTGTATTCTGTGTATGATCAGAGACGTTTACTTCTATTTTGTCGTCGTCTTAAGAATATATCTATTTCTGAACGATTTGTGAATGTAAAGAAATTTCGTTGTTGCTTGAATTGCTTTTTAAGGTTACACGAAATCAAAGATTGCAAAAGCGAACATAGTTGTTTCATATGCAATAAGAGGCAACATACTCTACTACATCTTGAGTTGCCTGATATTAACAATACATCTGCTCAGTCTAATGAAGTCGACCCACAAATGGCCTCGACATCGGCAACTGCCTATCCTAGTTGGAGTCGCCAAGCCTTCCACATATCACAGAATTCGTCTGCTTTATTAGGAACGGCTATGGTAAATATCATTTATCAGGACAAAACGTATTCGGCAAGTGCTATAATTGACCCAGCATCAGAGGCTTCATTTATTTCAGAGCGCTTGCAAAATCAATTGCGACTTCCGTCACATTCTACACATGTAAAGATTTCCGGGGTTAGTAAAGAAGCTTCCATTACTTCTACGAAACAATGTACTACTCCGACTGGATCTCCAGTTGATAAGAAATTTCTTTTAGAGACACATGCTCTTGGTTTACCCTCAATTTCGAATAATTTACCTTCCTTTATTTTTCCTTCGGATATTAAAGGTGAATTGCACAATCTGCGATTGCCAGATAATAATTTTTATAAAAGTAGGCCGATAGATCTTTTACTTGGAGCTGATCTATACCCAAAAATAGTAATTTTGGACGAAGTTCGGAGGAATGTAATTGGATCTGTAATGGGTCAAAAAACTGTTTTCGGATGGATTCTCACGGGTCCTATAAATTCTTCCGTTAACAAGTCCATTAACACTTTTTCCACACGTGTTTCCTTTTCCAAGAAACATAATTTCAAACAAACTCCTCGTGAGGTTTGGCAGTTAAGTAAAATGAACAAAGAAAACAATTATCGACAGTCGTATTCGTATCGTAAATATTTGCATTTAAAACGGGATAACCAATCAACCAAGAGCAAAACTTGTATTAAATGAATTATACTTACATATATAATTTTATATCACTTTTTTTCATCCATTTGCAATTATTAGCCTCTTTCTTCATCAGGAATCCTTCATGATTCACATCTATTATTATATAATAGAGCATCATAAATCATCAGAGATCCCTCATGACCTAAATTATATACAGTCCACAGGAATCCTTAATGACTCATCTTATATTACATGCATTAGGAGTCCCTAATGGCTCGATTATTTATATATATTTTATTTGCAACATACGTCGTTGCAAGGTGGCAGGCAATGTTTAAGTACAAACTATTTATGTCTCGGTTTATGATTTTCTCTCAGTGCTTAACATATTTATAAAGTACTTTTTCTTTCAACCTTGTTGGATACTTTTTATGAGTTCTTCAACGAGTAAACCGTTAACGGCACTTAAACATTGTTTTGCCAAATTTCACTAGTTGTAGTAGTGTTTATATATAAAATATTACTCGTCATTTGGAAGTCAACGAAGCACTACGTTCAACTTCACCAAATCCTTTTACAAGGTAAAATTGGTAAATAAATAAAGAGATTTATTCTCAATTTTAATTCAAAATATTAATTCTTGTTTGTTTTATTTGTATATTTATTCCTCATCGGATATTCGCCGAAACATTGCATATGCTCGCATAGCCTTCTAACGTTTATCGATAATTTTGAAATTGCAAATAAACCATTCTCGGACCACATGCCTTTAAAGATCAAAATTAGTTTTCCAACAAACAGCATAAGCTCGTTTACTCTTACTCATAAATATATTCAGAGATTATACTGGAACAAAAATCATGCTGCTAGTTATGCCGAAAAATTAAATGAACTCTGTTGTAATCACTCCTTCAATCATAGCGCGCCCTTGGATGTATTATTGTTAGATGTCAAAAGAAGAATTTTTGACGCTGCAATCAAGCCCGATCCAAAATTTTATTTTGAATCGAGGCAAAAGTGGTTTGATTGGAAATGTGCTTGTTTCAGAAAAAAAATGCTAGATAATCTGAAAATCTTTCGAAAAATACGCTCTACTGCCAACAAAGTAAGGTATATGTCAGCTAAGAAAATTCTTAACCGTATGTCGTAATAGCAAACTCAAATATTATAATACAAACATTAGTAAATTAAATTCAATTAAACGCAGTAAACAGTGTTGGAAATTAGCCAATGATTTAAAAGTTCGTACTCTGTCAACACGTTGCAGTCTAAGAGCAGATGATTTCCTTCAACATTTTGCAGTATATTGGAGAATCCTGATCCTATGGTCTCAGTTCAATGGTGTTTGCTTTGCAATATACATAGATCCATTCTTTGCGAACTTGTTTCTGTCCTAAAAAGTCTTAAAGATAATAAAGCTCCTGGACAAGATGGTATTAGATACGAGTTTTTCAAATATGCTCCCTCAAGTTTTACAAAAGAGTTACTATATGTCTTAAATTTAATTTTTATTAAAGAATGTATACTATCAAGCTTATTCCATTATTGAAGAAAGGTGATCCTAACTGCTCCGCTAACTATCGCGGCTTATCACTAATGGATACGACCTGCAAGATTTTTAACAACATCCTGCTCAATCGTATCTCAGATTGGATAAATAAATACAACATTTTAAATGAATTTCAGGCTGCATTCAGAAAACACTATTCGACAATTGACAATATTTTTAATCTTACCAATATTGTTCATTTAAACCATCTTAATGGGAGAAAGACATACGCATTTTTTGTTGATTTTTCTGCCGCTTTTGATTCGATTCCGAGAAATTCCTTGTTCTACAAATTGTCAAGTATGGGTTTATCTTCAAAAATAATATGAATTCTTATTACATAACTCGTATGGAAATACTACCAGCAAATTTTTTTTCGATAATACTCTCTCCAACTCTTTCCATGTAAATCTTGGCCTCAAACAAGGATGTATTTTATGTCCTATTTTGTCGATCTCTATTTGAACGATCTGGCTGATGCTCTCCCTGCCGAAGTAGAAGTTGATAACTTTACTGTGAAACTACTCATGTATGCTGATGACATTGTCCTTTTTTCTGACTCGCCGAAAGCCTTGCAAAATATGATTAATTCCTTGCATGCATACTACAACTTATGACATTTGAAGGTGAACATGACCAAATCCAAGATTTTAGTTTTTCGTAGCGGCCCTAGGATCTCCAAAAATCTAAGCTGGACATATGGTGAAGAGAGAATTGAAATTGTAAACTCATATAAGTATCTGGGGATGAACCTTTGTTACAATTTATCCTTCCGCGATTATTTGGAAAACAAACTTTTAACATTAAAATTGGCAATTACATCGTACTGGGGTAAATATGTTAACCATCTCAAAATTTCAAACAAAAATAAGCTTGAAATCTTCAGTGCTGCTGCCCGGTCTATTATGCTTTACGGTGCTCAAATATGGGGTTACAAAAAATATGATGGAGTCGAAAAACTACTACGTTTCTTTATAAAAAAGATGCTCTTCTTGCCTATCAATACCCCAAACTATATGCTCTTCCTAGCAACTGGCCTTAACTCGTTATTTGTTATAATCATTTTTATTATATATGTAAATAAAACACTTACCATGCCGAATAATAGACTACCTCGAAAGCTTGCTAAAATCGTAATTGAAAAACATACTTTTTGGGCTGAGGAGTGGACAAGCTTGTGTTCTATAATAAATTTCTTACCACCAAATAATACAACTCCAAATAGCGAATATTGCAAACTAATTTTACCCCAACTTAAAACATATGAAAATGTAAGTTCTCAATTCCATGATCTGTACTCGCAATTAAACTACTCTTTGATAGATATTAATTCTTCATCCCTGTCTTCTCGTGCTACAAGTCTTCTCATAAGAGCTAGAGGCTGCCTTTTGGATATTAATTCGAGACCGTTCAGAAGTAATTCGGTCGGTTTTTGCACTATTTGCAACCTTGATGAAATAGAAAACACTCTGCACTTTATTATTTGTTGTCCTATTTTTGATGGATATTGACTTAGATACTTTAATAAATGCCAACTAAACCTAGATGAGGTATTAAATATTCTCAACGGTCTATCATCTACTTATGACACGCTTGTTAATTATTTAGAGTCCTGCTTAAGATACAGAAAATTGTTCATAAATGAATTTGAATAACATTAACATGTGGTTAATAGTTATAGGTAACACATTTTTTCTAAAACATACATACACGTATATAAAAACGATTTCCTTAAAATTAAATTTTTCTTATTTTACCAATCTGGCTACAACTACTATCCCTGCGGGAAATTTGTGTCAATTGTTCCAAAAGTACCTGTCCTATGACTTGTGAAAACAGCAATGTACCGTGACCGGTCAAACTACACCCGATCTCTTAACAGATATAAATGTTCCAATACTGTGTAAGAATTAAAAAATATTGTCTTCGTTTTTTTTTTGTATTTCCAAATATTTATATCCGTATCTGCGAAAGTTTTAATTAAATTTTTGTAATGGAATTCTGAATTTAAAAAAATATTGCATTGTCAGGTGTAAATGCCAATTTAATTTCATTTATTAAAAACAAAATAGTGGAGTTCAGTGTTTGATGCAAATAGTCTTGCGAAAGCGCAAATACAAAGTATTGTATCTTTTTTTATCAAATATATCAACAAAATATGCTAGGGTTTAAGTAACTTGCATTTTCACTTTCGCAAGACTTTTGCATCAAACACTCAACTCCGCAAATTTTCTTCACACTACATTACTTGCAGTTACTTTTTTAGGTTTTGATCGAATGAAATCAGGTTGGTTTGGTTGTCAAAAGAAAATATCAAATAAATTCCATACATACATTGAAAAGAAATAAAATAAAAAAGCTATAAACATAATTAAATCCAGATGAGCTACAATGAGTGGGAGGTGCTTATGTAAATTAAATTAACTTCTACTTTCCTTGGAACTATATCCGAGACCAGTTTTATAGAAACTACTACTATCACGATTCTTTAGATCAGAGCCAGGCTCACGGCTAGACATCGCCTGTGCCTGTTTTAGATCATCTAGTGACTCATCACAACGTGTCTAAAAGGTGTCAGTTGCTCTATCCTATTACAAAGCCATGTTAAAGTGATAGGTCCCTTCCATGTAAAGTGTTAAAACTCCAACCGGTACCTATCCCCCAAGGATTAGTCACGTGACAGGTTCTGTGTCAGTTACCTTCCCCCTAGGGATATTAACCTTCAGTTTTTGACTTAATAATTAAATGGTTTTTAAACTTAATTTCTATTTAAATAGAAAATTCATGTTTATAGATCATATTTAAATATATCTTTTATCAATAATCTTGTACATTTAAATTCGATTTAAGTTTTTATAAATTACCATATGATTTTGACTGCTTGTTGTTCTTGTACAAACAAAAAAGTTGTGGCTGACAATTCAACTTTTGTTGGCATGAAATTTTGGGCTTTCGTTTGTCTATATTTGTCCTTTTGTGATTTTGTAAGCTGTTTTTATACTTTTAAAACATTGCAGAAACTCTTCGTTATTAAATAAATAAATAATAATAAAATAATAAGTTCTTTCACAATAATGCAAACTAGTAAAAAACGCAAGATATATTATATATAAGCTGAAATCTCAAACCATTAGAGCATTTAATAAAATTTGCTTGCTCTCGACCTCAAATTTTTTGAAACTCAATGTATATTGAAAATACCCTACTTATGGAGCACTTAAAAAAACATTAAAAATATTACCAAAACATTTATCTAAACAAAAATTACTAAAATTTGTATTATAATACCTGAGACTGATGGTTCAATTGTAATATTATTGCTTTTATAATAGGCAGATTTTGTAAAAAATTTAGTTTCTAAACGTTTAAAATTTGTATGAAAAGTAACGCAACTACGTTTAAAAAAATTTTTTTTCCATACAAATTTCAAAACGCAAAAAGCGTTTATATTTACAAAATCTGGCCTTAAGACTAATGGCCTAATTTTGTAATACAAAACGAAACGTTTCAGTAAGAAATTTTTGGTTTATTTTTAAATTAAAATTTTGTAAAACATTTACAAACGAAATTTTTGGTTACGTAAGAAAAGTGTATTATATAAAACAGAAGAAAACGTTTGTTAATGAACAAAATACCTTTTTCAAACGTTGGGATTTTTGAATCGTTTATGATTTTGATTCGGACAATTTGGGATATATTGGTGATAATGTTAAATATATAGGTACTTCTATAGAATAGCGAATATTATTTGAAATTTTTTATAAAAAATTAGAGAGAAAATATGGTGTCTTCATTGGCAAAAGCACTAATAAGTACTTATGCATTTGTTTTTTTTATAGTGAGAACGCTAACAAATACTTTTTCGCGTTTAAGTCATTTAAAATACTGCTTTTAAAAGAGAAAAAATTTCGACGCCAATCGCGATTATTGTGAAAGCTAAGTAAAATGAGCAATGCCAAAGATTTGATTACCACTAACTAGCACGTGAGTAAAGAAATTTATTTTATAAATAAAAGTGCATACAAATACATGCATATTCTTAAATTATAGATCTATTTTACTTATGAGGACTCCCAAAATAATTTTGCGGTCTAGCAATTCGTCAGCTGTATCAATTCGAAGACACCGCTCGCGAGCGATGATTACTACACCCAATATATTCGGGAAACATGATGAAGCTAACCAAGCTATGACTTGAGGGTAAAATGAGTATGTGCATATTATTCACTTTACGTGAAATGAGTGGGTCCTACTTCTATTAAAAACTCTTGAAACTGTGTTTTTACGGAAGATATCATATATAAGAATGGTCGTGGTTAATGTACCGTTGAGTGCAGCTTGATAAAAGCTTTGATAGGCATTATAAATTACTAGGATCCCTCCCGGTGTTCGAAATTCTACCGCTTGATTCGTAACCGGGTTTGTTTTTAAACGGTTTTTATGGGCAAAAAATAGATTGTGCATATCTAGAGAAAAATACCTTTCAAACCATATATGTTTCATCAATATTGATGGACAATAAGATACATAAAAGTGTACGAAAAGAAATTGTGTGGCCTATTGTAACGAACAATGAGTGGGAAGGTTTCCTGCGGTAGATCCACAAGAACAATTCATAGATGTTTAGCCCAGAGAACTCAAAAGTTTATCTTATGGTGTTTTCTATTCTACAAAAAAATGTGAAATTTTTTTACTTTTTATTAAAAAAATTGCAATTTAACATTTCTTTAAAGGAAAAATTTCCCTTCGTATGGGATGATACAATAATTTCTAATAAATTCACTTCTTCGAAACATGATTATATTGCAAATTTTCATTAAAAAGGGCAAATAGTGCAACACACTTTTGCAGAAAAGAAAACGCCATTAGGTACACATTGGTAAGGCTGATTCACAGTAAAGTTCTACTTCCTGATAGTGGAGCTCGCAGTGATCTCCGGCATTAAACAATAATGTAACAGGGACCTTGGGAGCCATTAAGAAGATAGCAAGCAGCCGGATGCCGGGTTCGTGTCCGACTACATTATTTTTAAAATTTTGTTACATGCTCTTATTATAGACTCCCGAAAAAATAATTTAAAAAAAACAAAGGTGTACTTCAAATGGAAATGACCGGAGAATGATGACATATACAAATAAACGAATACTAAAATCCCTTTTCATATACATATGTGTAGATATAATTGCACACAATAACCCTCTTAGTCGATATTGCCAAATGAAATGCGATCCAGGTTATATTGGATGCTGATGCCTCAAACCCCTCTCCTACCTGTTATTCTAGTGGCATAAAGGTTATTAAACTAGAATCCCTATAATCACTCTCAGAATTATAAACCGTGTCTTACATTCTCCACAATATCCGATTAAGTAGACCGAAAAGAAATTTAGTGTGCCATATTAAAATATATATTTATTCACTTATTGACATGATTATTTGGCAAAGCAAGCTTTAAATTAGTGGTTACAACTAAGTATTTGAAGGCATTGTTCATTTGGAAACTTTCTTATTATAATTATCGTATTCTTCCGATGAATTTACGCATATCAACAGTAAACTCGTAAGCGTTACAATCCGCCTGCGAAAACCAAGCTTTCCGTTTAATAACAAAAAATTTTTAAATTCAGGGGTTTTATTGGTACGGAAACGTTAATCTTCACATAGGAAAATTATGTAGATAGATTGTACACCTTATATCTAAATTAATATTAATATTCTAACAGCCATATTCATAAATATTTAAAACAGGGCAATAAACTACTTTTAAGCAAAATTTCATAAAATTGCATTCATAAATGTATATTACATGAAAATTTTAAAATAGGTTTAAAGATCGTATGCACCTACTATAAACCTTCAATAAATTCATTTCATCGATATATCAATTTTAACTTCAAATATCTTTGCAAATTTAGCACACAGGAATACATGATATGCTCTAAATTAAAGCTTGAAATCTTGGCTATAAGCGTTTAAGTATGTTTTCTTAATTTAATTGAATATGCTACCAAATTATTTAAGTTAAACAAAATTCGCAACAAAATTAGCAAAAAACACCATCAAAACACATAAAAGCAAAAAGAAATGTTAGTGATGTAGACACAATCAACACAAATGCATATAGGCTCGTTATTCGAGTACCTTTTTCATACTTGATTTAAAGAGTCGTGTGAATTCTTTTGTAATCATTTCTCTTTTTTGCTTTTACTTCATAGAAAACTTGTATCAAATAAGTTGAGAAATATATTATAAAGAGAGTTCAAAAAATCTTAACTTACATGAAAACAATAAAAAACTATTCGTTTATTTCATTATCCGGATGAAATCATATTCTTTTTATTGCAAATCTAACTACAAAACATGGTGGTGCTGCCAGCATTGAAATCTAAAATTCCTTAAAACACACAATGTCTATAGTAGTAGGGGACATGGCGGCCATTAAATTTTTAAAATTTGGGTAATTAAAATTTGAAATTTTGAAATTTGAATTGTTAAATAAACAAAAGTGTAATTTGATACCCGTGGGAAAAAAATGAAAGTGCCCTATAGGTAAAATGTGGTTAAAAAAATTGTGATGAATTATTATTGAGTTAATGATGAGTGTTAGTGTGAAATTATATTATAGATAATGTTTTGTGTTATATAAATTTCGGATATGGGTGTCTCTGTGGGTGAGTGGTAGCGATGTTAGCCTGTCGGTAGAGAGGTCGTGGGGTTCGATTCCTACCATAGACCCTGGATGTTTTCCGTTGCTTCGTGGGTTGTGTTGAGATAGTGACCTATGAACAATTTATTGAGTATAGACTAGATGGTTCTTATGGGGTGATATTGAGACATTGGGTAGTGAGTTTGGAGCTTGAAAATATTGGCTTGCTATAGACAATGTGGTTCTTATGGGGTCATATTGAGAGATTAGGTAGTGTTTTAGATTATATGTGGAAATAAAGAGTGTAGACAAGTTCATCGAACTTGTAGACAACGTCACCAAACTTGTAGATAAAAAAGTCGACTTGGGTTCCTACGGGGTTTATAATGTCGCTATTATTATTTTTTGTTCTTGATAATTTTTTGTGGTGCTTGTGTTTACATTTACTTTGTGCATGGCTGTGGGTGCGTGGCTGTTTGTTTGTGTGTGTGTTTCTTTTTTCTTATCTTTAGATTTGTTAAGAATGTGTGTATGTCGCTTCAAATGTCCGTCTTGTTTATTTCTTGGGATAATAATTTGAATATCGCTAGCTTAGAGTGCAAAGGCGCCAACTGCACTTTTTTACAAAATTGAGATTTTAATGCAGAACCAAAAAGAATAAAAAAATACATCGTTTAAAAAAAAAAAGGTTGGTAACTTTTTTTTCCATATGGTTTCGTATTGATGCGCAAAAGTGCCATGTACATAGCTGTCAAAAAGCGCGCGCTAAGTTCATTAAACACATGTGATTGTTGCTAAATTGTGCTGGTTGTTCGTTCGTGCTCCGCAAAAATTAGTTTATTGCTGTTTCTAACATTTATTTTACTCGCAAAATGTAACATATTCTTATTATTGTTTTACAAATATTAACTAAATTATTACTACATTTATTAAAAGGTCTGTATGGCAAAAGACGAAAGTAATAACACTGCTTTACAAGCAGTTGAAAACAGCAATAACATTGACCCTTTTGGCAATAATGTAGACGATGGTGTTTGTGGACTCGTACCTTATGGTTACCACAGCGATTCAGATTATTCCATGGACATGCCCATAAAATCCAAAAAGCGTAAGAAGAGAGTGCAAATTAAACACGCAGATTGGATGAGCAGTCAAAACAAATATCGAAGACAAAGTGGTAAATCATATTATGGAAAAAAGAAAGAAAATAACGTTTGGTGCTATAAGAAAAAGAAAGATGCAAGAGCAATGAAGTAGCGGTGTAAATGTACAAGTAAAACTGGCAAATCGGCCATGCAATGCGCGCAAATCACTGACGACGAGAGAGGTAGACTATTTAAACAATTTTGGAGTACGGATATAAAACAAAAGCGAATTTATGTAAATACCTTGATACAAAGTACCCCACCAGTTAGACGTGTAAAACGTGAAGAGAACGAACAACCAAAAAGATGTCAAACTTTAAAATATTACCTAAAAATAGATAACAAAAATATGCGTGTGTGCAGAACTTTTTTTTTAAATACACTGGACATTGGTAGACATGCAATGCTGAATATGGTAAAGCGGCCTGTAACCAGTAACAAAAATTCAAATACAATACCGATGACAAATCTTACAAATCAACGAAAATGCTTGAATTCTTTTTTGGATTCTTTGCCAGTCATGGAGTCGCACTATTGTCGTGCAGCAACACAAAAAAAATATCTTCTACCGGACTGGAATTCAAAACGAATGATTTACAATTTTTACGTAAAAGATTGGTGTCCAAAACATGAATTAAAGCCGCTTTCAATTTCGGTATTTTATGAAGCATTTGAAATAAAAAAGAATTCGCAAGCATTTGGGTATATTTTGTTGAACAAAAAATTCTTCCTTACCTCAGTGACACAGAAATCTCGGCAAAAATTATATTTTACAGCGACGGATGCTCATACCAAAACAGAAATGTGACTATGAGTAATGCTTTATTAAATGCAGCTGTTAAACATCAAATAACAATAGAACAAAAAATTTTAGAAACTGGACACACGCAAATGGAGGCTGACAGCGTTCACTCACTCATCGAGCGCGCGTTGAAGCATCGGACTATAGACGTACCTGCAGAATATATTGCTATTTGTAAAGATGCTCGAAAGAACCCAGAACCTTATGAAGTGGAATATTTGGATCATACTTTTTTTAGAGACCTTCAATTCGTGAAAATTGAGATTCCCAAATTCATGGCAATAACATCCTCAAAGAATAAATAAAACTATTTCTCCGTTAAATTGGTCTGATTTACCACAACTTCACAGTGAGAGAAAAAAAATTACAAGTAGGAAATATGACGATTTGCAATATTTAAAAATGACCTTGCCAAAAGATCACCACAAGTTTTATGACGAACTACCTCACGAGTAATATACATATATCTTTAATGTAGGTGCTACATATTTTTTTATTTTATTTTATATAAGCAGCAATGAAGTAAGACTGCTAACTTGATTTTATGTGATAAAAACCTAAGAAATAAATTTTATTATAATTAAATTTAAGTCACAGCAAGACTGTATACAATGCAAATGTTTTTTACAATAAATATTAAATGCTATCGGCATTAAAAACACAAATTAATTCATATTATTTATATCAAATAAGAAAAATTTTCATATTATTTTTTTTATAGAAAAGGTGCTAAATGATATGCACAAATCAAAAACTAGCAACAGAAAGGGTGCTAAATGACAAAAACTCTTTTAAATCAAATATACTATTTTTTTAAATTTTTTTACTTACTGTATATGTATGTAACAACAAAGCAAATAAAATTCCATTAAAAAAAATTTACAATATATAATGTAAATTTTTTTTATACAGTTTTTTGTATCTCCTGAAAAATTTCAAAAAGTGCAGTTGGCGCCTTTGCACTCTAAGCTAGCGATATTTGTTCTACAGAATCATGTTTATTGCTTTGTTTATTCAGCTGCACATGTTTTGAGAATGAGTCATCATTTGAAATGTCTGTCTGATTATTTGTTTTGCAGAATCATGTTTATGGCTTTGTTTTATTCAGCTGCACATGTTTTGAGAATGAGTCATCATTTGAAATGTCCGTCTGATTATTTGTTTTGCAGAATCATGTTTATGGCTTCGTTTATTCAGCTGGATATGTTTTGAGAATGAGTCATCATTTGATAACAAAATTTTATTAGTCATCATTTAGTTGTGTTGTATTTGAAATAAAAAAACAGTTGTTTTAATTTTTTTTCTATGCATTTAATTTTTATTAAATATATTTAAGTGATTAAAAAGTTTTAAAATTGTTAATTTTAAGACAATAATAACAATAATAATTTGTATACATAAATTATTTTAAACAAGATATTTCTTTTGTTAGTAAAAGAGCATTTCTTAATGCGCAAACACCATATGTATGA
Organism: Panzeria rudis; assembly: GCA_956483635.1. Lineage (NCBI taxonomy): Eukaryota > Metazoa > Arthropoda > Insecta > Diptera > Tachinidae > Panzeria > Panzeria rudis. Next base: position 11,666,808 of record OY101452.1, on the reverse strand, counting down.
TAATTACAATAGAAATACTCGGGATATTTAATTTCCATTTGTTTAAAGTTGATGCATCCAAAGTCGTCGATGTTGAAAACTCTTTTTTAAGTATTTTTTCTAGCCATTGTCACTTTTCTGCTCCTTTAACATATATTTTAGAATAGCGTACATTAGCTTTTAAAAACTTGCAGACGCTTTGAAATGTGACTGATCCATCGTTCCACTTTAGGTGATGATAGTTCTTTGTTAACCAGTTTACTTCTTTTTGCTTCTTTGGCGATAGACATTTAAAATCAAAGGGGGGTTCTATAATGAAATTTATGGCTTCATTATTGTTGTTGAAAACGATCGCTACTTCTTTTGCGATGAAATCATTTGAATCGCTTTTGAATCCTTGCATATCTATACAAACTATATTATCTTCCATATTGTTTAATTTATTAGACTTTTCGGACTTGTCCTTTTTGGGTACATATTCAATTATGCGAACATGAATAAGAATGCAGTAAGCTGATGTCTTTGAAGCAATATTTGTAGCTGTTTCAAATTCAATTTTTATATCAATTGGTCCGTTATTGGGCGATTCCTTTTGATGGCTGACATCTACTACAATTATCGGTGCATTATTTTTAAATTCTTGAGCAGTTAGAAGCGGTTGAGATTCTCTCATGTAATAGCTCTGTTGAAATCTTAGATACATATCATATAGAATTGCATAGCGTTCATTCTTAAATTTGATATTTAGGTCATCATATGGATATGATACTGAATTTAAATGTACTTTTAAATTTGTCAGGTCACAATGAACAAACTTATTTTCTTGTTGAAAAGCAATCAATACAAAACGGGGTCGTTCTCTACTTGCAGCTAATTTAACATTCCAGATAGGACTTGTTCCTGTATTAAGTTGTGGATTAACATGACAATCCCAACTACGGAATGCCATCGGTATAGAAGCACCATTGTTAATAATTTTTATCATATTCAACTTGCTCAAATCAGATAATTGTACATGCGGAATTCTCCATGAGATGAGTGGAATTGAAAGTTTTGCTTTTTCTGTGGAAACGCTCGAGTGTACAAGATCTTCATCGTTCTTATTACGCAAAAGTATAAATTCATGTTTCCCATTTAGTATGACTTTGTTGTAGTCTTCAGCGAAACCCAAAAGTATTTTTAAGGGTACATAAAAGTTAAAATATCCATTAACAAGTTTTAAATCATCAATTTTATTCCAGCCAGCATTCTGCATTCCAGTGCTTTCCGTTGGTGATAAAGAAACCAAATTTTTTATGGTACTTGTACCTCCTAAATATCTTGTATGATCAATTTCAATACCATTAAGTTCATAACGAATTTCATCAAAGAGATATGCAACAAAGTTGTTTTTTAATTTAAAGTTGTCTGTAGATGTGGAGGTTTTCTCATCTACAACAGATCCCTCAACATATATATAACTTTCACTAGGTAACAAATACAAATCCTGATTTTGAATTGAAATGCGAATTTCATCATTATTGTTGTAGGATTGTAGGTATGGCACATATGTATGATAGTCCTTTTTGATTATATCTTCATCAGATAAGGATTTTTCTAAGACATTTATTATTGAACTCATTTTGCCTTCAATTTAAAATTCAATGACTTGAGAAAATTTTTATTTGCTGTCGTTAGAGTGTTTTGATGAATTGACCTCTTTAATTGTGGTTTAGGTCGTAATAATATTTTAGGTTCGTATGCTGATGGTGTTGTTGTTGTTGCTATATTCTGTGATATACTCGAGTTGAATATTAGCATTATTTAATTAAATCACCGTGCTGATCAACTACTCGTAGAGCTAGTGAGCTTATCTCTCTGGAGTTCACCTGTAAATAGATGAGATTTCGAGGTATCTCATCTATTTTATAGCCTGGAGGCACATTAATAGGCAATTCATATAGTGTATGCGCCTTGGAATTATTCATACATGTATTAACAGCGATACTACTTTCAATTCGCAACAGATTCACCTTGAAAATATTAACTGGAAGATTAGAATAATGATCTACGTTTGGAGTTAGGATTTTACTATTGAATCCCAAGAGTTTTCCAATTGTATTTTCTTTATTAAAATATATTGCATCCTTAGAGCTGTTGACTTTAACTTGCATTGTATTGTTATTGGCTTCTATAAAAATTTTATTTTCTGGATTGTAGCGTTTATATTGTTCCTCTATATAATCAACTATATCATTTAATTCATAAGATCCAATTGGTATTTCAATCACATTTTCACCTATATGAAACAAATTGTTGTAGACATCAACATTTGGGATGCTATTATATGAATGAAAATCAGTTAGAGCACACTCATATGCCCCATTTAAATCAATAGGTGGGAAGTAATTAGCGGATAACTCTGATGAGATGGAGCTTAGAGTAAGTGTTATTGACATTACGACACAAAATTGTTTATAAAAAGGATTTACATTTTTATTTCATATTTTTTATTTTAAATTTACATTATAATCTTAAGTACTAAGTATGTATGTATAATAATTGCTGATATTGTTTAAACTATAATATTTCATATTTACTTATCCAAGAATTGTGATCGTTACTAAATCCTAACCATTTAACAAACGCTTTGGCTCCTCTGGTTTTAATAATCTTTTCAACTAGATATGTATTAGGAAATCTTGTTTTTAAAAGTTCTTCATCATAAAATCCACCTTTAATAGGATTTCCACGATAATCTTCTAATATGTATGTTGTGGGATATGTATTTTGAATAGAAATAATTGTGAAAATTTTTGTTGTCCAATTTGGAGTATAACCTTTTTCAAAAATATGCTTATATTTGCTTATGCGCACATGATCACCAACATTAAATTTCGATATTTTATACATTTTCAAATGACTGTATACTGTATTCAATAATTTTTTCTCATTTGAAGAGTTGACTTTAATTGGAGCCATTTTAATGGTACGATTAACTTTTCTGTTATATGCTTCTAATAGATCTTTGTAGATATCAGGCTAATTGTATGTACCATTTAAACTAAATTCTTTCCACATAATCCCTTTTAATGTTCTATTAAATCGTTCTACTATTGATGCTTTCATTCTGCTATACGTTGAATAGTGATTAATGTTGTACTTATCCATCAATTTTCCAAAGTTTTTATTGAAAAATTATTTACCATCATCTGTAGGTTTTTTGGTACTCGTCCCAATTGAAAAATATCTGACATGGCTTGGGTTGTTTCAAGTGCAGTTTTCGTTTTAAGTGGTACTGCCCATGCAAATTTGGAGAATGTGTCAATTACAGTTAACAAAAATCTATAATTTTTATTGTCCATAAAATAATTCCCCATTTCAAGTAAATCAGCTTGCCAAAGTTCATCTATTCCTTTCATCACAACTCTACGGCGTAAAAAAGATTTTCGAGCTTGTTTATGGAGTTCATTTACTAAAATTCTTTTTGAAGTCATTTTTTAGTATTAAGAATTATTTTCGATGTGTTGTGATCTATTTGATACACTTTGAGCTATTGACACAAATATGTAAATTTCAAATCTATAAATCTTCTCATTAACTTTTCTTTTGTATACTTTCAAAAAATTTTTGTAGATATCCGTCTTCCATTTTTTGATTTTGGAAATAGTTTCTTGCATTTTCTTATTCTCTTCCAACTGTAATATTATTGCATGTTGTAGCATTTCGATTTGAGTTCTTAGAGTATCATGAATATTGTTGTTATCTTCCTTAAAGTATTTTAATAGCTTGTGTTCTATTTCTTCGATTTGAGTTTGCAGAAACAATTTATTGATAACATCGTTTTCTTCCACAGCTTTTGTCACATTTTTGATTCTTTTGTTTTGGACATCGATGTTGTTGTTCGTATCCATAAAGAACCACAACATTTTAGGGGCATTTTTCAATGAAATTATATTGCTTGTATCGTTGGGATAATGTCCAAACTTATCAACAGACATAGATTATTCTATTATATTAGCTTCGCGAAGTTCTTCAATAATTGATACAATTTCGTTATTATGATTAGTATGACCTGCAGCTTGTGATGATACCAGTAGTCGAAGTCGATCTACCATCTCATTTGGACCATCCTAGTATATATAGTTTGGCTTATGAGGGTTAAACTGCATCAATCCATCACCTTTATAATTAGATATTGTCTTATTTGGTATTGATTTTAATAAAGTCTGTTGGCTTCTCTCTTTAAAATTTTTTTGATAATATATTTATATTTATAGGCTTTCGTTCCCTTGATTTGTCCATCAGGTTTATAGTCTCTTCTGTACGCATTTGTATTAATTAAAATTTTTTGTAGAGTTCTAATTCATATTTATCATAGTTTTTTGGTATTTTATGAAACATTAGAGAAAATAGTCGTGGTGTTAGAGCCCATATTTGACTACCAACATATATTTTGTTTTCATTTAATTTGAGCTTACTATCTCCAAATTTCCATTCATTATTGAAATCTTTATGTGGCCCATAGTTAGTATCTAATGCATTTCTTCCTACCAAAACAGATAAGTCAGTGTAACTCTCTTCAGCATTTGAATTTTGATAGTAAAAATCGTCATCATCATCATCATTATCAATAGTACTTTCACCATTAGGTTCAGCAAGTGAATTGCTGGTATCAAATATTGATTCTTCTACAAGTTTCTTTGGTGTACTCGTCTCCAACTTAATTGATGGTTTCTTAAGATGATTACAACTGATATTATATTCAATTTCTGTTTTCATCTCATTCTTTTCTTTTTTGATAATTCCATTGATATTATTAGAATTATTTATAAATTTGTTTAAAGGATCTGTTATAGGTTTAAATGTATCTTTTAGTTGTTCACGTGTGTCTATTTCGCCCGTTTTTATACTACGAAGCTTTTTCTTCAAGACATTTCTTGTCGCAACCAACTCTTTTAAAATTTGTTCATCCATTTTCCAGCTATCAGATCAGCTTATTAGGTATCTGATCAGGTTAGCAGAACAGCTTATTAGGTATCAGATCAGCTTATTAGGTATTTGATCAGGTTATCAGTAGTGCAATTCACAAACTAATTTTCACGCCAATTATGGCGTTTAAAGAAGTTAACACAAAAATGATTGCTTTTACTATTCTTTAAACTTTTAAGCACTACTAGCGGCGTTAATTAAACGGCAATAATTTTTGTGGTGTTATTGAATAGACAACAGTCAGCTGTTCAGTTAAAGCACATCGTCTTTTGGCAAAACTCAAATAATTATTCGACCACAATATACACACATATGAAATCTTTTAACAATATTTATATTATTCAAACAATTAATTTAACATTTATTTCTCAAAATTGAAGAAATTCATGAAAATATGTTCGTGTGTAAGCATAAATTCATTTATTTTTCCCCATTCCTCTTTGTGCTTTTCGTTTAATATAATAGTGTTGGAAAGTGATATAAAATTTTAGCAAAGGCCTTAACACGAAGTTAACGAATCAAATAAGCGTTCATGCAAACAGTAATTATTGGAGACAGAATTGCCTTCTATTTAAGCGTTAAAAGTTAGTGAATTTCACTACAGTAGCCCAAGAATTTGTAGACATTGTGAACAGCGTTTATTATTTTAATGGAGTTAGCTCCAGTAGTGCAATTCACAAACTTATTTTCACGCCAATTATGGCCTTTAAAGAAGTTAACACCAAAATGATAGCTTTTACTATTCGGTAACACTTTTAAACACTATTTGCAGCAGTTTGAAATCAGCTGTTTTTGCTGTCGCACAGATTAGTGTTAACTAAAAGCCAAACATTTTTGTGGTGTTTATTTGAACAAGTCAAACTTTTAAAATTGTCTTGCAATGGCTTTCGAGTATTTAGCGTATGATTTTTCGTGGGATCAGGATATTTTTACCGCTCCAACAGTCAACCGGCGTGTTCTTCGTGACTTGGACAACCCTTTTGATATGACTCCTACAGAGTTCCAGAAACTCTATAGGTTAACGCCAAATTTGGCTGAAGATTTAATTTTTCAGTTAGAAGCACAGCTGAAGGGTTCCAGAATAACAGCAATATCGAGTGAAAAACAGGTAAAGTAAGTCACCGTAAGGCATTAATAATCTCTTACTTTCATAGGTGCATGACGCATATAGAGCGTCAAGCTGCAAAAGCAATTTTTTCTTTAGTCCCCTCTCCTTTCGTAGGAGGCACTATCGGCGCTATCGATTGCACACATGTTTCGATTTTGGGGCCAAAAACTCATGAGGAGGCTTATGTCAACCACCATGGCTACCACTCCATCAATGTACAAATGGTAAAAAATACATACTTACATATATTTATTTATCGTGTAATTAACAATAAAAGTACTATTGTTTAATTTATAGATATGTGACCCAAATCTAAAAATCTTGAATGTAAATGCTAAATATCCGGGAGCTAGGCACGATTCATACATTTGGAGTTCGTCTGCAGTACGTAGGGTTATGCAGCGAAATTTCGAAAATGGAGACAGTAATATGTTTTTAATTGGTAAGTTTAAAATAAATTACTAAACATAATTTTACTTAAAATATACATTTACATACAAATGTATTTAAGGTGATTCCGGATATCCATTAGAACCGTGGCTGATGACTCCTCTATCAAACCACCCAGAGGGAAGTCCTAAATTTCGCTACAACGAGGCACTGTGTAAAGCTCGTAATATAGTTGAAAGACTTTTTGGGGTCCTTAAAGGAACCCATTGGCGATGCTTATCAAAGCAAAGATCCCTTTTGTATGATCCCGGATTCGGAGGACAAATAGTTAATGCATGCGCCGTTTTGCATAATATTAATTTAACTCATCGAACAGATGAAACGTATGATGAGTTCTTAGAACCTCTAACAGGTAGCGACCCGTTAACCCAAAATACGCCTTCGTCAGTAGCCAAACGCATTCAAGACAGGTTAATTTCCAATTTTTTCACGTGACCAAGTGCATACTTACATATGTGTATACGTAAAGCGTATGTGCATATGAAGTTAATAATAGTACAAGTCTACAAGATTTTGGACTGGAGCAGCTGAAAGTTGTTTTTTATGTAATTTGGGGTGCTGAATTCGCATCTGCAGCTGGTTTATTTTTGTTGCTTCTAGTTCTCGAGATGTGTATTTATTTAAAAATGAAGTTTTTGAACTACAAATGTTAACATAATTGGAGAACTGTTGGCACTATTCAATTCAAAAGAAAAACCAAAGTTCGACAACAATATTATCTGTAAGCCGTGCTAACATTGTTTTTTAATGTAATGTCGTAGAACATGTAAAAATTATAAAACATTTTGCTTTTAAGACATTATTAAATACTAAAAACTTCCATGATATCTCTCAAGCTACTGACCAGATAATATAGTTGTCGAATTTTGGTTTTTCTTTTTAATTGAATAGGGCAAACCGTTCTTCAGTTATGTTAACATTTGTATTTCAAAAACTTCATTTTTAAATACATACATATATACAGAAATCGAAAATAAAAAGCATCAAAAATAAACCGGCTGCAGATTCGAGTTCAGCACCCCAAATTACATAAAAACAACTTTCACCTGCTCCAGTCCAAAGGTTAACCCGAATTTGTAAACTGTGTAATATTTAAATATTTACCCCTTATTCAAATATTAAAGGTTTATGAAACAAATTTTGCATAAACATTTGATAATTTATTATAAATAGGGCCCTTACTGTTTAATCCTTGTATATACTACATACTGATGTATTTTAATAAAACATTTCAAAATATATTCAAATCAAAATCTTTTATTTTCAAATAACAAAACAAAACAAAGTTATATACACATACATACATTCTTATATGTTTCAGTCTTACATATATGTTTCAGTTAGGGAAGTACGATTAATAGATTAATCAGATTTTTTGATTAATTGAAATTCTGTTAATCAAATTATTGATTAATAAAGAATCCTGATTAATCAAAATTCTGATTAATCAAATAATTTTGATTATTAAATTTGAATAATTTTATTCAAAGTAACAAAACAACAATATTTCAAACAAAATTAATTATCACATACATACATACAAATAAAAAACGAAAGAAAAAAACAAAAGCATAAAAAATACAGGACAAAAATTAAAAGCACCAATAATCAAATTTAAAATTATTTGATTATTCAGTATTTTGATTAAGCAGGATTCTTGATTAATCAAAAAATTTCATTAATCGATTAATTGCACTTCCCTACTTTCAGTCTTATATAAAAAATAAAATAAAAATAATAAAATTCATTTAAAATAAAGTTATATATTCATGTATGTGATGGAAATAGATTTTGAAAACGATGCAATTTTAAGAGGTTTTTTAATAATACATATTTCTTTATTAAAATCAGTTTTATTGGAAATACATATAAAAATATTTCGGTACTAGAATGAATTTTATCACAAAAATTAAATGAAAAGTGTATTAAAAACGGCTTTTAAAATCGCTTCGTTTTCAAAATCAATTTCTATCACATACATACCTGATTGTCAGTCACTTGTGTGTATACGACATATGCGTCTACCTACAATCTATTTAATGCAGTTGCAAAATTATTAAATGCATCTGCGGTTGCCATTAGTGATCCAGCCATTTTTGAGACTGCCTCTGCCATCATTTTACTTGCTTGTGCATTAGCAGCAGTACATTCTCCCAGCACCTGTTGAATAAAAATACAAAAAGATATTATAAAAAATATTCTACTTTCCTAAGAAAATACATATGTGCATACCTTTAAAGCTTCTGCTTGTGTTTTTGCCATTTCCACATTTGCAGCACTTGAATCAGCTAGCATCTATCAAAGATGTCGAAAAATTTTAATATGTACATACAATTATAAGTATATGCTTTTATAAAATTGCATATAAAGACAAAAATTCCATACAAAGATAAAATATTCTACTTTCCTAAAAAAATACATACATACATACATTTAAGGCTTCTGCATGCATTTTTGCCACGTCCACATTAGCAGCACTTGATTCAGCTAACATCTATCAAAAAATTTTGAAAAATGGGCATATGTACATACTTATAAGTATACGGTTTTATAAAATTGCATATAAACACAAATTTTACCTTTAAGCCATCTGCTTGCTTGTTAGCAATTTCTAAAAAGCGCTTCTGAGTTTCGCTGTCCTCCTCCGTACGCTTCCTTTTTAGATTTCTACGTGGCGTTCTGTTTGCAATACTGGGAGTATTGCACTCAAATCCCTTTTCCGTCGTAGTGGGGGATGGAATGAACTCTTCTCCATCTTCAAGCAGAAGTTGGTGTTCCTGATAAAAGAAACATTTTTAAGACACTGCAAAGCTTATTTAATTACATATGTATGTATAACTTACTTCTTGTAGCGGCACATTTTCACGCACAATGCTGTGGCCCTCGATGTAGTCGCTACCGATAATAGCAACCACACGCTTTTCAAGCTCCGTGATGGCTTCTTGACAGATCGGCTTATTTCCCGTTAATGCCTGCTGCTTTTTGCGGTCTCGCACCTTTGCACTTGTGCGGCTTTTTAAATCCTTCCACACCTTTAATATAAAACAAACGCATTTTTGATACAAATGTATGTATGTCAGTACATGCGAATTTCTACTCACCGTGTGCCATTGGTCGACAGTCTTCACTGATCCGCCAAGAGAGTGTAGAGTGACTGCCAATTCACTCCACTTTTTATCATACTCCAGTTTTCCATGGAGCTTCTGAAACTTCCCTCCTGCCAGCCCCTGGTTATCGGCTTCTTTTCGCAGCAGCGTTGGTCGACATTCTATAAAAATAATAAATAATAAGTTAAATAACATTAAATAATAAACTAAAATTGTTTTGACTTACCTTGTGTGCGCAGAATATAATAAATTTGATTTGTTTTTTTATATTCTTCTTTGTGCTTTTCGTAATTTTAAACAAAGCTGCCATATAATTTCAAATTAAATAAACTGACAAACAGAGGTGTTAAGAAGAAGATAGTGAATAATATAAACCTTATTGCAAACCGCAATCCTAGGCGTCAATTTAAGCTCATATAAAAGCGTTAAAAATTAGTGAATCGAACTACAGATCAGTGTAGTGCCATCCCTGCACTTAGGTTACATCTTCTCATTACAACCTTGTACATATAATAACATAGAATAATGTAAGCATAGAGAATTAATGAATAGAATATGAATTGACTATAGCAAGATAATTAATAAAGGGGCAGTCTTAACTTAACTACAAGAATGATCGGTTGTTTCACTTTAAAGACACACCATGGGTGTATAACATGGCGACCGAGACATCGGAATTTAATATACATACAAAGTTAAAATGGTGTAAATTTGTGGTTATGCAAATTGAATTTGCATTTAAAGGC
>OY101452.1:11550717-11653747 GCA_956483635.1 Panzeria rudis | reverse complement strand
TATATATATATATATATATATATATATATATATATATATATATATATATATATATATATATATATATATATATATATATATATATATATATATATATATATATATATATATATATATATATATATATATATATATATATATATATATATATATATATATATATATATATATATATATATATATATATATATATATATATATATATATATATATATATATATATATATATTTATATATATATATATATATATATATATATATATATATATATATATATTATATATATATTATATATATATATATATATATATATATATATATATATATATATATATATATATATATATATATATATATATATATATATATATATATATATATATATATATATATATATATATATATATATATATATATATATATATATATATATATATATATATATATATATATATATATATATATATATATATATATATAATATTATAATATATATATATATATATATATATATATATATATATATATATATATATATATATATATATATATATATATATATATTATATATGATATACATTTTATTTGATAACGATTTAAAAAAAAGGGAGGTGTAGTGCCATCCCTGTACTTAGGTTACATCTTCTCATTACAACCATGTACATATATTAACATAGAATAATGTAAGCATAGAGAATTAATGAATAGAATATGAATTGACTATAGCAAGATAATTAATAAAGGGGCAGTCTTAACTTAACTACAAGAATGATCGGTTGTTTCACTTTAAAGACACACCAAGGGTGTATACCATCAGCTTATTAGGTATCTGATCAGGTTATCAGATCAGCTTATTAGGTATCAGATCAGCTTATTAGGTATCTGATCAGGTTATCAGATCAGCTTATTAGGTATCTGATCAGGTTATCAGATCAGGCTATTAGGTATCAGATCAGCTTATTAGGTATCTGGTCAGGCTATCAGATCAGCTTATTAGGTACCTGATCAGGTTATTAGGTATCTGATCAGGTTATCAGATCAGCTTATTAGGTACCTGATCAGGTTATCAGATCAGGTTATTAGGTATCAGATCAGCTTATTACGTATCAGATCAGGTTATCAGATCAGCTTATTAGGTACCTGATCAGGTTATTAGGTATTAGATCAGCTTATTAGGTATCAGATCAGCTTATTAGGTATCAGATCAGCTTATTAGGTATAAGATCAGCTTATTAGGTATCAGATCAGATCAGCTTATTAGGTAGATAATTAGATCAGGTATAGTTGATATTTCAAGAGCTATGTAGATGTATTATGGTTAAAGCCAGATTATATACTAAAGTTTTTCTTTTATGTAGAGCAATTTATATTGTTATGAAATAATCGAATATATTTCTGTAGCGCCCATTGTTTAATTCATTATCTTTGCTTATCATCAAAAATCCATATTTATCCTTCCAGCACAATCGACAAATTTCATGAAACTTTGCATAACTCATATCGCTGGCAACATGCTCCCTATAAACATGTTTCATATTTGTCTCATCTTGTTTAAACATTATAATCATAAATGCTTGGGAATTCTGGTATAAGTTTGGCACAAGAAGAATGAATCAACATTCCTATGTCGTCCCATACCAAAATAAGTTCGTATATTATTCTGCTTCTCACATGCAGCATCATCAAATATCATAATTGAATTAGTGTTAGCTTTGTCAGGGGGAATAACTGATTCATTTCAAGTATTCATATTTCGGCTGATATAGAGATTTTGAGTATAAATAGATGTTTTTAAACTTTAGTCCATTAGGACTTTCTAGTAAGCCAATCATAACATTAGTCTTTCACAATTTGATTATTAGAGCACGAATAGAATTTGGTAGGAGTGAGCTATGTTTTATTTTTGAACTGATGTTCGATGAATCATCAATGTTTCGAACTAAAATATTTTTATGTTGTTTTACTAACTGCATTTTTATAACTAAATGCAAATCATGTTTGTTACCTTTTATTATAGAAAAAATAAATAAATAAGATGGATATACATTATCAAAAGTCATTTAGTCATAAAAACACCTTCGTTGGAGCAGGTTTACTAGATAAAATAATAAACTCTCTTCCTGTTGAACTTCATCTTCCTTGATATCAATACTGTGGACCTAGAACTAGCTTACAAAAACGTTTAAATCGACGTGATAAAAGAATCAATTTGTTGAACTCTGCCTGCAAAAATCACGACATAGCTTATTCTAAAAATAAAGATATAAATATTAGACATCAAGCTGATAAAATTCTTGAAAATTCAGCTTGGGATCGAGTTTTATCAAAAGATAGCTGTCTTGCAGAAAAATCATTTGCATATATGGTTACTAACGCTATGAAAGTCAAAACAAAATTTGGTATGGGTGTGGAGAAAAAGAAAAATGTTAAGAAACCTAAATTAAATGGTAAAAAATTGTTCAGTTCATCAATTAGAGCTGCAACAAAAATACTAAAGGAGAAAAACCTTTAGACATTAACAATGCTATAAGAATAGCACGTAAAACGATCAACAAAACATTAAAAGACAGAAAATCCAAGTTATAATACCTCGCATAATAAATGTACCAAAAATTTGTGGTTTTTTACCTCTAATACCGATTTTAACTGCACTGGGTGCAATTGGTAGTCTAACGACTGGAGGTGCTGCTATAGCTAAGGCTGTAAATGCGACAAAGAATGCAAAAAATCAGCTTGATGAAGCAATTCGACATAATAAAGCGATGGAATCTATAGCTGTTGGGAAAGGACTTTACCTAAAACCATATAAAAAGGGTTATGGTTTAGTTTATAAAGAGCAGACAAAAAATTCTTAAAAATGCTACCTAATAGACCACTATCAGAAGTCGACTTGAGACATTTTTCAAACAAAATTGCACATTTTAGAGGAGTTTTCATGTTGGACTCACTACCAAAACGACCAAAGAAAAAAGAATGTGGCATAATCAATTTGGATATATCAACAGGACCTGGTACACATTGGGTAGCATATTATAAAAACATCAATGCAAAAGAATATTTCGATAGTTTTGGAAACTTACAACCTCCTTCGGAAGTACTCAAATATCTGGGATCAAATATTAATACAGCTATAATCAACATCAGAATTTTAATACATTTACCTGTGTCATTTATGTCTTAAGTTTCTTTATGAAATAACTGAAAATATTAAATAAAAAACACAATTGTATATATATATATATATATATATATATATATATATATATATATATATATATATATATATATATATATATATATATATATATATATATATATATATATATATATATATATATATATATATATATATATATATATATATATATATATTATATATATATATATATATATATATATATATATATAATATATATATATATATATATATATATATATATATATATATATATATATATATATATATATATATATATATATATATATATATTTCACAAAACTCTTTAATGCATTTAATTAATGCAGAATTAATTTTTTATTTTCTTTTATTCCCAAATGGGATATTGAGAATTTTGAATCAAAAATTCGTCTATCTCACTCTCAAGGATTAAGCTTTGTTCACCATTTCTGCGTAGTTGAAATATTCCACTCGAGAGATCCTTAATTTCATCATCTGTCAGAGTATTATATATTTTAGGTAGAAACATTATATTTTTTTTCCATCTCAACTCTTAGTGTTGGTCCATATTTTGTTGTTACCCGTGTAATATTTTGAAGAGGATATTTAGCAGCTACATCTAGATCCTTTATATGAATTAAGCTTTTGTTGTTTAGAGAATTAAATTTTGATATTAAATTTTTTGAGGAGCTAATTTTTAAATAGATCTTGTCACTTTGAATCTTTAATTGAAATTGATCTTGAAAGTAGTGATGATGAATCCAATAAGACTAACCGAAAATATTTATGGTGAGAAGGTTAATATGTATGTATATGTGGAGAAATAGTGCTAGAGAGATAGGGATAGATATATAGGAATATTAATATGAATGTTCCTTCTTTTAATTTTTTAATAGTCTCTTTGAAAATGAGTTGGAAAGAGAAATATGTATATTCTATACCCTCTATTCTAGAAGGAGAAGGATATAAGAGGAGGAAAAAATAAAATTGAATTTTATTCACTTTGTAGCTAAATATTTAGGAAAAAATTATCAGTATCGACGAATCCTTTGAAAAAGTAAGCAGCAACAAATATAATACGGAATATTAACAAATATGAGTCAGATAAGAAGGAGTCTTAATAAATTTATATCGGATTTTGATAACTTTAGACTATACGGTCATTGTTAAATGATCATATTTTTTCCAAATATGCTGGACGAGAATGATGAATTTGATATTATGGAAAATGAATTTGATATTATGGAAGATGATCCGAATTGTGAGGAAGGACCTGATACATGTAGGTGCTCGATATACTTTCTGCGGAAAGCTATATTAGAAAATTTAATGGAATCTTATTATACAATGTTTTAACCATCATAATTAAATTTAATAAATAAAATAGTATTATTAAAATAAAATATTCACTGTCTTGTATTATTTTTTCTAAAGGATAATTAGGAAAATTAAAGAAATTTTTAAGTTAAAAATTTAATGAATAACTTATGAGATTATACAACTTTTTTTTGGACTCTAAAATGTTGAAATAATTAATTTTAATACAATTTCATAATGTTGCGAAATTCAAATTCACTTGTCAAGAAATAAACAAATCAAATCAAGACTATGCAGGATTTAACAGTACAGTTAAACTTATAAACCGAAAAATTTGCAAGTAAGCAAAAAACAAGACAAGAATTGTTTTGATCCAACAAAAATTGTTTTCTCTGCTAGCAGCAAGACGTGTATGCACAGTCAACGTCAGCATTTTTTCAATTTGATGATGATATCAGGGCTGAACAAGAAAATAAAACAAAGATTGTTTAATTTTTTTGATATTAATAAGATTTTTTTTTATTATTATTTAATTTTTTTCTTATTTCATTATTATTATAATTTTTTTAATAACAAACCAAATTTTCTTAATAACTAAACATTAATAACTAAATATTTACATATAAACAGAAACAAATTACATTTAAGCAAAAAACTCATCATTCTTCTTGAAGCTTATCAATTTCCATTAGCAACATATCCAATTCATATTCTGGATTTGTTTCCTCAATTCTATAATTATACCATGCTAATGTGTTTATACCATCACATTGTATTTTTCTTTTATCATCTTGATAACTAAGTACAACCTTATTTAGTTGGTTGGTATAAATTTGATGAACTTTTGACCTAAATGTTAACATATCATCATAAACAATAGATTTATTAAATAAACAATTTCTATACGCCTCTAAACTATATTTTTCAAGAACACATTTCTTAACTCCCTTCGATTTTTTTACATCATTTTCATATTGCACGCTAAACGAATACATTTTTGACCGAAGTCCCACAAATTCTTTCATCACTTTACCACAGTTTTCATCCTTCATCATACCCAGCACCTTTTTGTTTAAAAGAGGAATACCATATACGTTATCTTTTGGGTAATCGGAAGTGTCAAATTCTTGTTCTATGTCAGATTTTATGTCGGCATAAAAGTCGTCAGTTTTTATTGTATATATAAATGAGTCGGTGTCCATGTAATTTAAAGATAAATTTGCTTTAAACTTGGGCTGCATGAATCCATAATGGAAATTATACATTTTCCATTTAGAAAGCTCCAACACAGAAAATCCCAAGTATATGGGCTTGTTATAGTATGGTTTGACTCTTTTCATTTGAATTGCCACCATATCCTCTGAAAATAAAGATATGCTATAAAAATTGGATTTAGATATCCAATCCTGAGCTCCCAAATGGTTGTAGTTAGTTTTATTCCAGTTGGTCACAATTCTAACATCTTTTCTTTTATCAACGTTCTCCATGGTCTTACCGTATACCGCGTTATTAAGTAATTTAAAAAAATTTTTTTCAAGTGCATTTTTTGCTGAAGCTTTATGTTTAGTATTTAAATCTATATAGTCTTTTAGCCATGGAGATTGTTTAAATGCTAGAATACGATGCGTTTTCTTTAGAATCAAATCATATTCCAAACATTGCTTAAGAACTCTGTAATGTATTACATAAGAGTTTTTTGGCGAAAAATCCGCAACTAAAATCTTATGATTCTAACGTTTTCTTGTTTTCAACACAGAAGGGAAGGTCATTGTGAGAGTCATGCAGATGTGAAGGATATTCCAAAGTGACCTCATATACATAACCATCTTGTGAGTTATTATCTATGCTTTTCGCATCCAGATTCAGCTCATCACTTGTCAGCCATCGGAATCCTCAATAAGGAAGATACTCAGACATCGCCCAACCGTAAAGGTTATTTGCGTCTAAATATATTAGAAATTCTGAAGGCTTGTCTTCATCAAAATCATCTAAATATTTATTATTTGCTTTGGAATATCGCTTACTGCACTGTAACAATCCACCGCGTATTCCCTTTTTAAAGAAGTTATACATGTCAATGTCTGTTAACAACTCTAATTCTATTTATGTGTGTTTTAACATGGCATCCCATGATAGTCCTGGAGCAGTATAGTACTGACACGGATCTAGATCATAAATTCCCTTACAGACTTTTCGAAAATTTTCGAATATGTCTGCTAACAAAAGCACATTTGTTTTGAGATATAATTTCATATAATCTCGCACGGTTTTGCAATTAAAGGTATGCCAAATCTTTATTGCATGCTCATAATCTTCAATTGAGCATTCCTTGCTATTTAATTTATTAAAAAAATCTTCTCTTGATGGAAGCTGACCATTATCCAATTTTTCAAATGAATCAAGATATTCATAAGGGAAAACACCCTTTCTTCGTACAAGGCCGTATGAAAGTCATTGTCCGTAAGGTTATTTGTTAAGGATTCTAAGCTATCAGCCATAAAACGAATAGTATCTAAAAATCGGAGTTCAAGATTGCAATTGTCAGTCATTTTTGTAAATGTAGATAGTGAAATGTACAGTTCTTTGTTCAGTGGTAGGACTTTTATGTTGTCAAACTTTTTACCTAATTCTTTAGCAAAGAGGTGCGGGTCATAAGATGAATAATTATGAAAATATATGGGTATTAACTTCGGAATTTGGTACTTTAAGTTGCAAATATTGTGAGCTGCACCTCGATATTTACCACTTATATGACAATGATCTCTTACATGATCTTTACCGAGAAATTTGTCAATTTATTGAATTTTGAAAACTGTATATTTCCGAAAGGGTCAAGCTGTTCATTTTTGTCTTACTGGTGAGGAACTGACTGTAAATATCTTCACAATCGTCAATTAACCAGTCAACAAATTTTACAGATGCTTCCTCACCAGTATATATCTTAAATTTATCTAAACTATTATTATCTATACATT
Source organism: Panzeria rudis (assembly GCA_956483635.1). NCBI lineage: Eukaryota > Metazoa > Arthropoda > Insecta > Diptera > Tachinidae > Panzeria > Panzeria rudis. The sequence goes on along the minus strand of OY101452.1, from coordinate 11,646,277 downwards.
TTATATAATAACTAAAGGCACAAGGAATGTGTCTCTTTATAACTTGAGTTTTGTCACTTACAGTATTTTGGATATCTTCTAGTATGCATTCGAAATCTGCATATATAACGAATGTCACATCCATCTGCCGCTGGTGATCTTTGAATTTTAAAACACTATTTTCGGGAGAAGGTAACGCTGCAACAATTTTCCAACATTCCGTTTTGTGTTGATCCATAGTCCATTCATTGTGTGTATATTGTAGGCAGGTATTACAAAATTTGAGATGTTCACGGTGCTTTGTTGTCTGACGCCATAATAATCTGTAAAAAGAATAAATTTATATATGTATATGTATATAGTTATTCACACACATGTATTTACTTGCTTACCTTGATATATATTTAATAAAAATGTAATGGTGAATGTCTCCAGCTTCCAGCAAAATTAAATTAACATGCTTTATTTTTTCTTTTTGTGTATTGTAGAATGGTCCAATTATTTCATCCTTCTCATTATCATACCCAAACACATTCACAGTTATTCCATCATTCCTATCCTCAAATACTTGAATATTTGTTAATGCCAATGGGAACTTTAAATTTGTGAAATCAACCACAATTCCATTTTGTAGGCAAATGACATCAGCAGTAATGTCCTCGATGTTATATGAGCAGCAACGTCGCTTTTTCTCTATTATTGTGGTATCCAACGCGGCAACTAAACTCCATTTAAAACAATAATCATCATTGTTTTCAATGTTGATACAGCCCCGCTTTTTAGCCAGTTTCAATGGTGTGCTTATCCAATGAGATCCTTTTACTAGTAAACTTTTGTTTATGTTAACTTCAGCGCGAATAATTCTGATTAAAGTCCACCCAGAGTCTCTTTCCTGGAATTCTGACATTTTATTATGAATGTACTGGAATTGTTTTTCAATTAGCTCATCTGCATTACTTCCCAGACTCAATAGATCCATTTTTGTTCTGTGGGAAATTTAACACAAGTCAATTTCTTCCCCAACAATTTTTATGTACTCTCCAATAAGAGTTACACAGAATTTTAAAATGTTATGTTTAACCAAACTTTTTTCAAGTCTTTCCTTGAAAATAGGGTTATTTTCCAGAACAAAGTCTTCAAACAGAAGATCATCTTTTTTGTTGGGAATTCCATATGTTGCAATATTTTTTTGAATGCACTGTTTATTTCATAATATTTTGGTTCTACATTCAAAGGAGTATCATATATTTACCGCTGGGAGAATTTGAAGTATGCATGTCATCAAACACAATATTATCTAGTTGTTGCTGTTGTTGTTGTTGATGATGATGCTGCTGTTGTTGCTGTTGTTGTTACTGTTGTTGCTGCTGTTGTTGCTGATGATGTTGCTGCTGTTGCTGTTGTTGTTGTTGTTCCTGGTGTTGAGGATACCTGGAACTATCCATCGACAAGGCATATTGATCATTGGAAACTGAAGGATAATAGTTGGGTATGTTATATTGCTGCCATTGCATTTGTGAAGTATATTGATAGGGAATAGGAAGATGATGTGGAATTTGTATGGGTACTGAAAACTGATTGTTCAACCCCGTATGATAGTACGAAGACCTTGGAAGGTCTTGAAAGGACGCCGGATAATGCTGTTGCATATTGTTCCAAAAAGTAGGGTTATATAAAGGCATTGGAGACTGTACATCACATGACACTGGCATCTGCACATGTTCTAGTTGAGCATGACTTTTGCAATGCTCCAAATACGACTTTTGGTATTTGTATTCCTTTTGACATATTTCACAAACATAGCTAGAAGAATTCATTTTTATTTATTTATTTATTTAATTAGCAACAATAAAATTTATTTAATTATTTTATTTATTTAGTCATTTTTTCAAAAACACTATAAACTTCTTTATTAATCAGTTTTTTGTTTTCAAGCTATTTATTTAATTAGCAACAATTAACTTTATTTAATTCTTTTATTTAATTTATTTAGTTCTATTGTAAAAACACTATGAAATTGTTTATTAATAAATTTTTAGCTTTCAGAATATACCGATGAAAATCTTCATTATTTCTTTTACTTATATACATCCTATGAGAATCGCGTAGTAGTCATCAAGTCTAATTTTTTATTGATATTACGAGATATGATGAAATTCATATGTATACATAGCAACAGCTAGAACTAGAATATAACATTGTGTAATATTTTATTTTATGTAAATGATGACTAATGAAATTTTGTTATCAAGTGATGACTCATTCTCAAAACATGTCCAGCTGAATAAACAAAGCCATAAACATGATTCTGTAAAACAAATAATCAGACGGACATTACAAATGATGACTCATTCTCAAAAAATGTGCAGCTGAATAAACAAAGTCATAAACATGATTCTACAAAACAAATAATCAGACGGACATTTCAAATGATGACTCATTGTCAAAAAATGTGCAGCTGAATAAACAAAGCAATAAACATGATTCTGTAGAACAAATATTCAAATTATTATCCCATGAAATAAACAAGACGGACATTTGAAACGACATACACACATTCTTCACAAATCTAAAAATAAGAAAAAAGAAACACACACACACCCCCCATCCCCTACACATCCACGCACCCACAGCCATGCACAAAGTAAATGTAAACACAAGCACCACAAAAAATTAACAAGAACAAAAAATAATAGCGACACAATAAACCCCGTAGGAACCCAAGTCGACTTTTTTATCTACAAGTTTGGTGACGTTGTCACCAAACTTGTCTACACCCCACTCACCCACAGATACACCCATATCCGAAATTCATATAACACAAAACATTATCTATTATATAATTTCACACTAACACTTTAACTCAATAATAATTCATCACAATTTTTTACCAACATTTTGCCTACAGGGTACTTTAATTTTTTTTTTCCATGGGTATCAAATTACACTTTTGTTTATTTAACAATTAAAATTTCAAAATTTCAAATTTTAATTACCCAAATTTTAAAATTTTAATGGGCGCCATGTTCACAGTTCCCTACTACTGTCTATTGTAGTGTTTATGAATGCATTTTTATATTAAACAGTTTTTAGCGTGAAACTGTTCAATAACAATTGTGATTCTTAAACCGAAAATAAGAATTTTTTATGAATGTGGCTGTAAATGTACAAAAATAAAAAAAAAACAGTATATAATGCATTTGTGCAGATTTTAAAGTATATAATCAAGAAGACTAACGAAAAAAAATCAATTAAAGTTCAACGAACTTTGGTTCGAATAGCTGTATGTGCACGAAAAAAAAGTAGGCTACAACATGTTGCGATTGAAATACGTAGATTACAACATGTTGCGATCGTAGGTTACAACATTTTAACTGATCATGGCTATTCCTGCAGATTCGATCATTCTGTACATTTAGTTTTCATTTGTCTTCTTTGCACAATACAACAACATAAAAGAAATCCGAATAACAGTTCAACAATACAAGAATAAAAAAATTAAATAAAAAAATAAAGAATATTATTGATTCAATACTCGAACGTTTTGTAGAAGGCCTTCTCCATATTCGATGTGCACTATACTAACAAAATGTAAGGAATGATTTTATTCTTGTATTACTTAATCTATTGAGATTAACATCCAAGTTGTGCAGTGATTAGCAATAGTCGATACAGATATATGTAATTATATGAATGAGGATACATCCTTATACCTGCATATGTACCGGTTAATAAAGTGATATATAGGATAAAATTCAATTCTGGTTTACACCATCCAAACGAAGGCAAGCTGAATAATTCTGGAAGATCTAAAGGCTCTTCTGCATGTTTGATTAAGTCGGGGCTAGTAAAGGGTATCGAAGCTCCGTGGTAGTTATCAATATGTAGTGTAGGGTGCTGAATTGATATTGTTTTGTTGTTGTTGGTAAACAATTAACATATTCCCCGTATAATCCGGGTTTAACTACAAGCTCGTGGTTTGACTGAGGAATTAGTTTGCAGTTACGTGGTTAAGAAAAACGACGATAAGTTAAGGAGTTTTGCTATTGATTAGGTGCAATTTCGTTACGTTTTTTTGTTTATTTAATTTTTTTCCTCCTATTTATATACCCAGATGGGTTAGTGGCGAGCAACCATGCACTTGATTAAGAACTGCAATCTGGAAACAGGGCACGTGTTTGGCCGAGGAATTTTTGGTGCAGGTCCCTTGAATGCTGTAGTTATTTAAAGCGTTTGCACTGAGGGAATTTTCGCTTGTATAGATTGCATGTGCAATTGCCTCGCATCGGACGAAATTCTACACGTTTAACCACTATGACCAATTACCAGATATTTGCCACAGTTATGCAAGGAATAGTGGCACCATCGGCCATAAAGCTGATAATATCACGTTCCTTTTATTCAGTATAAAACAACATGTCTTAAGAAGAGTCTTTGTAGTAATTCGCAATAAAATATAGAAATTTTGTATATTCTGTTATTACACTATTACCTTAATCAGGGTATTAAAATGATTTGGTTGCTCTAATTTGACAATGTGCAGAAGGATTCCTGGTGGATTCCACGATGTTGCATCCGAACGTACGACGTATGAACTTGGGCCTTCATTCATTCATGCACGAAGAAAATTTTCCTGTCCTGATATGTTTGTTTTACATCATACAAACTCTTAACATTTCTTGTGTGCTTACATATGTATATCGTCCTTCTCTAGCTTCATATGTTACATACAGGAGTGTAAGAAAACGATAGCAAAATTTTTGTGATAAAATCGTATGTTCATAAAAAAATGTATAGGCACCTAATACAATTATTTATTTATAATCGTTTTGATAATGTTAAAATTTGTTATATTAAAACTATGTCCACTAGATTGTCGGTACTATAGAGATATTCTTGAATTGTTCACATCTAAAGGAGTTTATGCATACTGTGTTTAAATTTTTTTTTGCGCTGTTAATGTTATTATGCATCTTTTACGTACCTAAGTTAACTTGAACTAGGAACCATGCAATGGAAGTTAATCATTACGTACTAAAAGAACCGGTATACATTATTGGAGGGAATATCTTCAAATTATCACTGGAAAACATCACCATTGATATTTGGAGCGAGGAAAATATACACCCCTTTATACATTTTTCGGTTTCTTGGTATCACAAAATACAACTTGCACAAAAATGTATTTTATGTCAAATTTTTCATACAAAACTTTCTTAAAATAGATTTCAAATACATTTTATTTATTTAAGAAAACATATTGTAGCGAGGGCCAGCACGACCTTTACAAAACTAAAGATTTTGTAGTCTCACGTTACAAAATCGATAGACCCAGGTCGTTTATGGACGAATGTCCTAGAAGTCTTCTCTGTAATAGACGTAATAGTGGTTTTCCAACCTTTCACGAATTCTAGCCTTAACGAATACGGGGCACAATTTTGCGTTAAATTTTTTCCATATTGCTTTGCGCAAAATTACGACGGAACACGTCTTGATTGATTGCAAATGTTTGGGGCCTAGCACGTAAATTGTACTGGGTTGGATTCTGTTTAGACGCTTCCTGAATATACTTTCGCGCAGATAGTCTGCCAAGCTGCAAGTGATCGTCCCGGTATACCTTAGCAGATGGCTCATCTAATATTTGAAGTTTTCTCAGGAGATTATATGATGAGGCATGCGTGATCATGTCGAAACCAAAAAGGGCATGATACGGTGACATATGGATAGACTCATGGTAGGCATTTCGGAGTGCACAACTAATAGTACTGAGATTTGCATCCCACTCTCTGTGATCATTCTTCAGGTACGCTAGAATCCCGGTGATAAGTGAGCGGTTAACCCTTTCGGACGCATTAGATTGAGGGGATTAATAGGCATTATATACCATGGTATAAGTATATAAGGTAGTTCCACTTTCTCTTTTTTTCTGACATATTATCATTTGACAAGAAAGGAGATCTGACGTTTAAACTAAAAATCGTGCTACCATTCTTGCTTTACAAAATCCGATTTTTTTAATATTAAAAAAATTAAACGTTATTAATTTTCAAAAGAAAATAAGAATTGTATTCAGCACTGTGAGCTTTTGGAGTCTATAGAAGAGCTGATTGCAATATCCGCGATGTAGCAATTTCTTAGGAATTTTCGCCATTTTCGCGATCTATCTGATTTTACGAGATTATGTTGCTCCTTACAGTTTTAGTAATTTTTTTCAGTACATTCTTCGGGAACTTGCAATTTTTTCGCGTTCTTTCGGATTTTTTTTTATTTTATTTATAACAGTTTTGGCGTTCTATTATTTTTTAGACCTTTTTTCCGATTCGCAATTTGTTGCGAATTTTCGCAATGTTCACGATAAAAGCGATTTTTGAAACTTTTCTTCTTTGCAGTTTTTGCGAGTTTGAAACAATATTCGAATTCGGTATTACGCCGCTGTTAGCAATTTTTTGCGAATTTTCGCCATTTTCGCGATTTTTACCGAATTTTTGGTATTCCTTACGGCTTTAGCGATATTTAATCAAAATTATGGCTTGTTTAAAATTTTGCAATTTTTCGCAAATTTTCGCTTTTTTACGACAAGCGTAATTTTTTTAAATTTTTCTTCTTACGTTTTTATTACGCTTTGTAATCTTTAAAAATTTAGCAAGTTTTAGCGAATAGTCATAATTATCGCGATTTTTCCCGTGATATTGACTTTCGTTACATTTTTAGCGAGTTTTAATCAATTTTAGGGCTGTTGGCAATATTGCGACTTTTTGCGAATTTTCGAAATTTTCGTGATTATTACAAGCTTTTCCGTTTTCTTTATTTCCGCATTATTTGTTTAATATGCAATAATAGTGAAATTATCAGCAATTATTAACGAATATTTTATTGAGGCTTTTGTATTCTTGGCAGTTTTAGCAATTTTATCAACTTTGGAACTTGTTTCCTTCCGTATGTAAAAAGTTTCACGAATTTTCGGCATACTTGCAATAGAAGATTAATAAATTTTAGGGATTGTTTCCATTTTTAGCTATTTTTTGTATATTTTTGTAATTTTGCAATATACGATTAAGAGATTTCTATCGACTCTATTTGAAATCAGCAAAAAATTCGAGTACATAATCACAAAATTAATACTACACATACTTGCATAAAATTTCTAGGAATATTTTCCCTTTTTCCATGTGTGGCAAGGCTATTTTAAATATTTACATACAAACTAGACTTCAAAAATCTCCATTCTTGTCAAACAATTTTAAGTGAAACTACCTTGTTTTTTTATATCATGGTATATACATGTTTTATGCCATATTTAGTAAAAAAAAAGCGTTTATATCGTTTGCTTTGAACTGGCTGCCATTATCACTTACTATGACCTCAGGCACACCATAAGTATAGAAAATATGCTGATCCTGAATATTATTCGCTGTAAATTTTTTAAGAGGGCACAGCCAGTTGAATTTTGATGAGTGGTAAGTACAATCAACAAGCCTATAAAACCTGACTTACTTCTCAGGTAAGGCCCTAGTAAGTCGATATATAATCTTTGAAAATGTCTTTCGGATACTATTTGACTTCGCATAGGTGGTTTCATGACAAAGTTGGGAGCCTTTGTCGACTTATAGATCACACAATTTCGAACATATTCTCTGACATCGCGTATCAACCCCGGCCAATAGAAATTACGTCTCAATATCTCCACAGTTTTCACTATCCCTCCATGTGCAGCCGTCGCTGCATCGTGCGCTCTTTTAATTGTATATGTGCGAAGTCTGTATGGTATCCATAACTTCCATGCTGCATTTTCCTGCTCTTGGTCGCCCGTATAATGTTCTGTACGCATATATACGTATTTATCGACTATCTTGACATCAGGATACTTGCTGCTGTTTTGGGTTATTTTTTCTTTTAAATCGCCGTATTCTGTATCATCAAAATAAAGCGAACTCGGGTCAACTTCTGGCTCTACTATTTCCACCGCGTTTATGGTATCTTCTGGGATTCTTGATAAAGCGTCGGGTACTATATGTTCTTTTCCTTTCCGATGACTAATAGAAAATTTATACGGCTGCAATTTGAACACCCAGCGAGCAAGTCTGCCACTTAAATCGGATTGTTTCATCAACCATAGCAAACTCGAGTGATCCGTCACCACTTCAAACTCCTGCATTTCCAGATAGCATCTGAACCGTTTTATGCCTTCCAGAGCTGCTAGACATTCCCGCTCTGTGACTGAGTAACTACGCTGCGCCGAATTCAGTTTTTTGCTCATGTATGCAATGGGTTTTTCGTGGCTGTGATCATCCAGTTATACCAGAACCGCGCCAATGCCGTAGTCATTCGCGTCACAGTGCAGGAAGAATTTTTTTGAAAAATCTGAATTAGCCAATACAGGAGCAGCAGTGAGTAGTTCTTTGATTTTCTTAAACGCTGTTTGGGCTTCAGAAGTCTAACAAAAGCTTTTTTTGATTGACAAAACATCCGAAATGGGACATACTCCTGAGGAAATGTTTTCGATAAATCTGCGATACCATCCCGCCAATCCAAGGAAGCCCCGCACTTGTTTTAAATTTTTCGGAACAGGCCACTGGACCATCGCACTTACTTTTTCAGGATCTGTCGTTATGCCTCCGTCTCCAATCACATAGCCCAAATAATTCACGCGAGTAACACAAAATTTACTTTTACACACGTTTAGAGTCTAATTCGCTTTCCGAAATTGCGCTGCTACTCTCATCAAAATTTCTATATGTGACTTGAAATTTTCGGACACAATGACAAGGTCATCTAAGTAACCAAGAACACATGTTCTTACGTCTGGGGGAATAATGTTGTCTATTAACCTACACATAGTCTGTGGGGCATTACAAAGCCTGAAGGGCATAGCAACAAATTGGTATAAAGGTCTACCGGGGACCGTAAATGCCGTCAGGAGTTTCGATGCTTCATCCAGGCCAATTTGCCAATACGCATCTTTAAGGTCTATTTTTTAAATTAAGTTGGCTTGTGGTAATCTGGCGAAAATTCCATATATATTAGGTAATGGATATGCATCCTTTTTTGTTGCCTGGTTTAATTTTCGGGCGTCAAGGCATAAACGAACCTTATTAGGTTTGATCACTAGTCGCATAGGCGAGCTCCAAGGTGATGACGACGGTTCAATCACCCCGAGAGCTAGCATCCTATCGATTTCGCCAAACATAAGTTTCTCTACTGCCGGCGATACCGGATAAAATCTTTGCTTCACGGAGTTGCATTGCCTACATCAATATGGTGTTCAATCAATTTCGTCCTACCTAGCCCTTGTTTGTCAAAATTCGGGAAGAGACCGATGACAAAATTCAGCTGTTGCTTTTGCTCATGACTGAGAGGGTAAAAATGTTCTTCTATTGATGTTGATGATGATTTTAAAAATTCCGACAACACTTCTGAAAAATTACTCGCCTGTGGTGTATTATTGGACGAAGTGGAAGGAGTATCTAAAGAAAAAATTTGTCTAGATGCAGAAAAATCTGGAAATAGGTTGAACAATTTCCAAAGGTCTAGCCCTAAAATTAGGCGTTTCGAAATCGTTGGTATGACAAATAATTTAGCGATTTTTTCATCCCCTTGAAAGTTTTAAGGACATCTAGCCATCCTAACACAGTTTGTAACTTACCATCCGCTGTCTTAACATACTATTTGCATTTATTCCAATTAGAAAATTTTGAAAAATTTTGCTGCGCTAACTCTGACCCAATACAGCTTATGTTCGCCCCAGTATCTAAAGGCCCATATTCAGTAAAATTCAAAAAGGTCACTTTGGCATAGTATCTCATATCTTTGTCATCGGATACGATGGTAGATATTAAAAGTTGGCGGCACATTTTTTTCAATTTGAAGTGTTTGCGCAGTCTTAACGTCGATCGTTTCATTTTCTTTGCTGGAGATTTAGAAATCGAGTGAACATTAAAAATTTGGTTTCGCTTTTCGAGGTATATTTGCCAGCGGGTGTAATAGGGTAGCCTAGGATATATATGGTCACGTAAATTTATTTCAGATGTGACGCTATTGTATACGTTTTCATCGTTACATTTTCGTTCGAGAAGTTTAATTTGACCAAATTCGAATGAACTAGTTACGTTGGTTTTACATGCAATTGAGTTGGAGGAGACACATTCGAGTTTATTTTGGTTTTCAGAAAAATCATTAGATACTATTGGCTTTCCTTTTTAAAATGGGTAAGTAAGGTTTTTGAAGCCGTATGTTTTCTAGCCAAGCACCTAGTACAATTTGGTTTATAAACTTGTTTCTCACCGCATCCGTAGCAAAAGATTGTCCTCGGTTTTAGGCAATCCTGCCACTGGTGACCAATGCCATAACAATTCTAACATTTCCCAGAAAATTCCGCATTTCGAATGGCATCAATAGCTGTTTCGGGGTTTAGCTTCTCACAAAACTGGGAATTTGCCTCGATATTATCTGCCGATATTTTCGCTACGCGCCGCGGATAGTTGGAGTTAGTAATTCTAGGAGCCAGGGTTCTACGAACATGTTCCTCCGCTAAAAAGTTTTCACGCATCGGCACTAACTTTGGCAAATGCTGAAGGGAATGTACCGGAACATACAAGAGGTCTTGTCTTATTTCCGTCCGTAAATTTCTTGCCGAAATTGCAATTGTTTGTTTCTGACATCGGTACAGAGAGTTTATCCATCATGCTTGAAAGCGTATCGAAGAAGGAGTCGAAGGTTTCACCTGGCTTCTGCTTTCGGTTGCGAATGTCTTCTTTTATGTCAAACGATGATCGATATTCTCGAAATTGACACCTTATGGCCTCACAAAACGTATCCCATTCGATAACCTGCACTCTTTTGTGATAACGCCAGTACCACTCTCTAGCCTTTCCTACTAATACGATGTGTAGATTGCGACAAATAATTGAAAAATCAATATTAAAGTAATCTTTCGTAAGAGTGCGTATCCGGTATAAAAACTCCTCGATATCCGCGCTCAGCGTGCTATGATACGAATTAATAGCCGAATTGGGACGCAAAGGGAAGTTAAATATATTAGGGTTTGGTTGGTCAAATAAAGGCTTGTGAGAAGTATCCAGCCCGATAGATCTGTTCTGGGGTTGGGTAGTTCATGGGTTGGACTTAGGCACCAGATTCATGTTGGCCAATATACGCGTAAGATTTTGTTCTACGATACGATTGATCTCCTGATAATCTATACCCGAAATACTGAGGTTGGGAAGTTCAGTCCCTTAAGCGGATTATCTCTTACAGGTGGAGTCTGGGGTGTGGTAATGGAGAGTCTACAGGTGGGTTAAAGTCAAAGTTTGTATCCCCAGTGTCGGGACCAATCTCTTTAGTAGAACTTCTGGTATTGTAGGATGGGGTTATACCACTACGTTCTTTCGAGTAAGTGGTTTTCGATATCGCACCGCTATGTTGAATTACTAGTTTCTTTAGTTCCGACAGCTGACAGTTACGCTTGCAAACCGGACATTCGGAGGAGGTGGCTAGATGAGTTTCTATACATATTCTATGAAAGCCGTGGCTACACTCGTTTATTATCAGACATTCCTGCCCTTCAACCATAGGTTGTTTGCAAAACTGACAACCAGAAGGTCCAATTGGGATTGGGGCAGTGAGCAATGGCGGGGGTGTAGGAACAAGAGAAGACGAAGCCCCAGTGGCCATTTTGATTAAAGCTTAGACAGACTAGCGAATGTGAAACGAAAAAAAACTGCGATGGACAACTCTGAACTATGTGCGCAAAATCGAGAATAATTACGGGAAATTCCAACATTTGTTTCCATAAAAAGAAATTGCCAGCTATAATGAATGTGTTTGTTTTGGATGGTATATTAAAAAAAGATTTTTAGATTTTTATTATTTATGCTAGTTTTTTTCTAAGGGGAAATATTTTTATAAATTGCGTTGTTTTAAGCAAAGCAATTGAACAAAAGGAACAATGCAAATAAAAGTCAGGAAGATTTTGTTAATACAACTAAAAAATATGTACAATAAGATATACAAAATATGAACATTTTGGTCCTTAATACGGTCTATAGGGAGAAAAGATACGATTTATCTGAACTAGGCTCAACATATAAATATTGGTTTATCGACTAGGAGAAGCAAAACTGGTCTATGGAGTCACCCATTTGACTAAATGCGCTAAATAACGGATAAAACACTCATAAGAACTTTGCCAGACGGGAGACTACATAACACTGAAATCCATTCTATAACACCCAAAAAGACACGGAAAAAACTATTCGTCACCTAACGGTTAGCATACTCAAACCTTAAAACCTCAAGTAGCCAAGCTCCAGAAAAGTTGCAACTGTTATTCCGCATTCGATCGTGTGCCGATAGAAAAGCTTTCAGAACTATGTTATAAATGAACTCTACTATACTACTATCCAGTTTCGAGCCCCAAAGAAACGAGCTATTCCTTTGGGCCCCATGTTGGGTGCAATTTCTGTAACGAACAATGAGTGGGAAGGTTTCCTGCGGTACTTCCACAAGAACCGTTCATAGATGTTTAGCCCAGAGAACTCAAAAGTTTACCTTAGGTACACATTGGTAAGGCTGATTCACAGTAGTTATACTTTCTGATAGTGGAGCTCGCAGTGATCTCTGCTATTACAAAAATAATGTAACATGGACCTTGGGAGCCATTAAGAAGCTAGCAAGCAACCGGATGCGGGGATGATGACATAAATGTGTAGATATAATTGCACACAATAATCCTCGTAGTCGATATTGCCTAATGAAATACGATCCAGGTTATATTGGATGCTGATGCCTCAAAACCCTCTCCTACCTGTTATTCTAGTGGCATAAAGGTTATTAAACTAGAATCCCTATAATCACTCTCTGAATTGTAAACCGTGTCTTACATTCTCCACAATAGCCGATTAAGTAGACCGAAAAGAAATTTAGTGTGCCATATTAATATATTTATTTATTCACTTGTTGACATGATTATCTGGCAAAACAAGCTTTAAATTAGTGGTTACAACTAAGTATTATCCTATCCTATTCTACCGATGAATTTACGCATATTTATACATATAATAAAACTGCAATAAAGGCGTGTCTGTACATGAAATCGGCGTAGACAGTAATCGATGAAGAGAAGAAAAAACTAAATTTTGGAATTTTTGTCTGTCTGTCTGTCTGTCTGTCCGAACACGCTTCACGTAAAAACCACTGAAGCGATTTTCATAAAATTTGGTATTGAGGTACTTTAGAGTCCTGGTTCAAACATAGGGTAATTTTTACCACGATAAAATATCTTATTTCTAAGTCAAAAAAGAAAAAGAAGAAAATATACCCAAAAATATTCATATTAAATACATAGCAAAATATGTAGATGATATTTTAGCTATAATTAATATTGACGAGAAAGGAGAGCTATTAAAATCACTTAATAGTTACCACCAGAAAATAAAATAGAAGTTGAAAATAGAGGGGAACTAGCATACCTTGATACAAAATTATATAAGAGTGAAAACAAAATAGTATTTGACTGGTATGCAAAACATACATCAACAGGCAGAATCATGAACTTCAATTAAACCCAACCAAAAACGCAAATTATCGACACCGCAAAAAACTTCGTTGGAAGAGTATTGGACATAAGCGACAAACAGTTTCACGTATACAACAGAAAGAAAATTACAAACATATTAACAAATAATAGCTTTCCTACAGGATTACTAAGATCCCTAATAAAATCCTATAGACATACAATGATCATGATAACCCTAACCAAGATAAACGTTTTTGCAGTATAAAATACATACCCGGTGTTACTGACAATAAAATTATAAAAACAACGATAAATAGTAATGATATTAATTTTGGCTATAAACCGAATAAAACACTAAATACGATATTCACAAAAACACCAATAGCAAAATTACAGCACAACAACGTTGTTTACGAAATACCGTGTAAAGGCATAGACAATGACAGCTGTAATCTAGTGTACATAGGTACAACAAAAAGAAGTTTGGAAACAAGAATAAATGAACATAAAGTCTCCTTTTACATTAACAAAGTTTACTTTGCAAAGTCTTGCGTTTGATGGAGAGAAGGGAAAAACGAAGGGGGGTGAGTACAAACTTTGATGTTCTCGTAAAGTTGCTTTGTTCTTCGTTCGTCGTTAATACATAGTCGTATAACCAACAACAAAACAACACAAACTTTGCAAAGTAAACATTGCGTGTGCAGAAGTGAAACAAAGTTTAAAGAAAAATTGAAAAAGTCTGAAAGGGGACAAAGCAGATATAAACAAAAACAAAGAAAGCGCTGCATTAGCACAACACATCACACATACAAAACTCAAACCTGACTTTGACAATATAAAAATACTGGGCAAAGTAAACAATATAAGAAAGAGGTATATAACAGAAATTATCAGAATTCAACAGAAAATAAGCAAAACAATGAACATTAAAGAACACACAGATAATTTCAGTGGGAGCTACAAAATAGCGATAAGATAAAAGCTGTGTTTTTAAATAAATTTTCAAAAAATTGTGTGTGTCAAAAATTCATGTTTTTATTATTATACATATTAATGTAACGTTTATTCATATTGTAAGTAGCACTATGCTAGTCGAAAAAACCGACAGAAGGGGCACCCAACTGGTAAACTTCATTCGAGCACGCTGATTTCAATGGCGTTCACCGTTTTTCAATGTTAGCTCTTAAAAAAGAGATATTTAAGATTTAAAATTTCAGTTTTTGGACTATTTTTATTGAATTCAAGGTGCAATTCTTAAGATAATTGGACGAAATTTGGTTCATAAGTAAGTCCTGCACTACCAACATGCCTAACTAAAACTTGAAGAAATCGGTCCCTGTCTACACCTAGTGCTCATACAAGCATCCTCCAAAATTTAACCTAAATGTCGGTAGATCTCATGAATTATTTTAGATTTATCTCAAATTAAGTATGTAGATAACTTATTTTTGTAGAAATCATATTGTAAATTTTGAAAGTGATCTGTTTTTGGTATGGTTGCTACATGTCAAAAAGCGTATACGAACTACGCACAAAGCTGCAAAATAGAAAAAAATGGTAATAAGTATGGAACTACTAAACTACTAAATTGATTTGCATAAAAATAAAATTTTTTCACAGAGGAGGATTCAGGTTTTCAGAATCGTGTCTCCCTAAGGTTTTAGGGGCAGCAGTGGCGGAGCAGCAAGGACTGAAAGCTAGCTACCTCGGGTGTGAACAACCTTGTCCGGGTTGTAACTCTCATAAATATTAACCGATTTGTAAAATTTTAAGCGCGGTATATTTTTATTTGATTTTTATACATGGTGAAAGGCCATGCCTTAAAGACGAATTTGGCAGACATTTTTGTTCATTTTGGACATGTACCCTACATTTGGCCGTAGTCGAAAAACATCAGTTTTCATAATAATTTTTGAGTTTAGGTGCCTGTAAAAAACTTTGCACAGGGTGCTTAAAAAAGCCATGAACAGGGTTTTATTAAGTTGGTAGTTGGCACTCTTCTCGCTTTAAATGAAGACATCCTGACTATAAATGTAGTTTCTAGGGAAAAATTAGTAAAAAGAACTCAAATTTCAGGAAGAAAATTTTTATATTATAAGAAAAAAAGTAAATAAATTTTTTTTCCCGAAATTTCTACTGTGAGCTCAAAATTCATTAGTCAAATAATGCGTGCTAAAAAATTATTTATGTACCATTTTAGTTAGTTTTTTTATAATATAAAACTTTTCTGCCGTAAATTTTAGTTTTTTTTACTAATTTTGCCCTAGCACCTATATTTATAGCTGGGATGTCTTCATTTAAATCAAGAACAATGCTAAATATCTACCTAATACAACCTTGTTAATGGATTTTTACACCACCTTGTTTTTTACAGGCACCTAAACTCAAAAATTATTTTGAAAATTTATGATTTTCGACCAGTGCCAAATGTAGGGTGCATGTCCAAAATGAGCGAAAATGTCCGCTAAATTTATCTTAAAAGCATGGCCTTTCACCTTGTATAAAAATAAAACTAGCATTTTTAAAAAAATTTTTTACAATTTTAAAAATTATGATAGCATCTTTTTTGGAAAAATCGACGATTTTTTAGTTAAATTTCAAAGTTTTGAGTTTAGACCTTTGTTACGACTTAACGGCTCAAAATATTTCAAAGCTCTGTTCGGTGAGTTTACTTAGAGTTTTATTAACGATTTAATAGTGTACCACAAGCTAAAATCAGAGGCTTAGGAAAAAAAATTACAACCAAAAAAAAAGTCGAGGCTAAAAATTTCAAATTTTAATTTCGAAGTGAAATATCTCTTAAACTATAAAAGATACGAAAATAATTTTCTTTATTTTGTCTAGCAAAATCCAACGCGCCTAAAATTTTACAAATCGGTTATTATTTACGAAAGTTACAGACCGCACAATGTTTTTCGCACCCGAGGTAGCCAACTTTCAGCCCTTGTAGCTTCGCCCCTGGTGCTGCTAAAAACCTAGTGAGACATGATTCTGACTCCTCCTCTGCAACCAATTAAATTTTTATGCAAATCCATGCAGTAGTTTAGAAGTTTCATACTTATTACCACTTTTTTTTTAATTTACAGCTTTATGCTTAGTTTGTATACGCTGTTTGACGTGTAGCAAACATACCAATAAAGAGAACACTTTCAAAATTCACAATATGATTTCTACAAAAATAATTTATCTACATGCAGAGTTGCCAGAATCTTTCCGAAGAAAGTCATCATTTGACGAAATAAAAATCATATTTTGATATAAAAAATCATCATGAATATTTTATTCCAAAATATTATTCAAAGCAAAGACAAACAATGAAACTTTTATATAAAACGAAAAAAAAACGCATTCTTAAAAGTTTATATGATTTCCTTACATTTACATTTCCTTCTAAATAGAAGAGTTAATACTTTTTTGGTAAACAAATATATAAAATATTTTTGTACATTTTAAAATTTTATGTATTTTTTTTCAATTATACATTTTATGTAATAGTAAAAATTCGTGAAAAAGAATTAAGATCAGGAACAATCTCCAAAATATATTAAAAATTGCCATGACGGTAAGAATATATAAGGACGTCAAAATTATAAATTAATTTATCTAAAAAATTAAAACAACCATATAAAATATTTCCAAGCAAGTATGAAAAATTATCATATGGCAGAAAGAAAAATCATCTTTTGAGAAATAAAATCATCAAATCATATTTTGCTTTAAAAATCATCAAAAATATGATAAAATCATCATTCTGGCAACACTGTCTACATGTTTAATTTATGCTAAATCTAAAACAATTGATGAGATCAGTAGTATAAATATGGGCATTCTGGCACACGTGTATTTTCCCATAAGAATCACTCCTTATGGGAAAATACATGGGGATCAATCTCTATTTATGGTCCATAAGAAAAAAATATTTTAATTCTTATACATATATATTTTCCATAAGGATCAGTCCAATTAAAAAAAATTTATTCTGATATATACATATTTTCCATGAGGAGTAATCCAATTAGAAATTGAAAAGGAGAAATTCAAATGAGATATTTTTGTTCCATAACAAGTTTAATGAGATTCTCGTTTGAGTATTTTCTTATGGTCCATAAGGATCAATCCAATTAGAAAAAAATATTTTAATTCTTATACATATATATTTTCCATAAGGATCAGTCCAATTAAAATATTTATTCTGATATATACATATTTTCCATGAGGAGTAATCCAACTAGAAATTGAAAAGGAGAAATTCAATTGAGATATTTTTGTTCCATAACAAATTTAATGAGATTCTCGTTTGAGTATTTTCACTAAAAACTAAAATGAGAACTCGTTTGTTCTACACTAATTTAATATAAAAGAGCATTCAGAATTTAATTTTAGGTATTGTTCTTCAAAGTTACTTGAAATCACGTTCAACAAAATGGTAAGAATACAGTTTTACATAATATTATAATTTTTTATTTAGTTATTATATATAACTTTAAGAAATACATATAGAATTTAATTAATTTTTGCTTTCTTTTAGATCTATCAACAAATAATAAACATTGCCAAAGGAACGAAATTAGAATATACGAAAATTGACGATATTCCTTTAAATGAACCTTACAAAATTTTAAATTTTGAATGGAATGTTACACAATATGGATCTAAAGTTATTGCATATTTAGAGAACAATAAGTGGTTTTATCTTCCGCAAAGAATCGTTAGATATTTAAACAGAGAGGATCATTACTTAGCTAAAATTAATGACAAAATTTGGACAATAATTTACAAAGGACGCCAATCACCAAATGGTTCTGCAATATTCGAACTAAACTATAGCTAAACTTTTATTTGTCAACCAATTTTATGTAGTTGTAAAATTTTTTAAAACCAATAAAAGTGAAATGAAACCCGATTATTTATTCATTTTCTTTTTTGATGTTAAACATGCGCATGCCTGCATTTTATATGTTTTAAATGAGTTATCTTGTTTATTTTTTTTCATTTTAAGAAAAACGTAGAGGTTAACATACATGTGCAAGACACAAGGTCATATATGTGTTACAGTGTTTTATTTTATTTCTATTTTTTTTCATTTATATACAAAAAATTCTTAACAAAGAAAGGAAAATTTAAGAAAATTTCCCAATGACATGCGTATGCTTGATTTTCTTATACATGTCGCAGTATGTGGGCGCATTGTGTAAATCTAATTTTTATTTGTTTTGAGAATAAGGGTTGGGAAAGAACACTCATTACAAAAATATATTTGTATTTACTAGGTTTTATTACTTAAGAAAAAGGATATGGAAATTTTCAAAACAAAGTAAAACATCTGTTTGTATGGAAAAAGTCTTAAGACATGCGCATGTTTGATTTTCTTATGCATCTCGCAGTATGTGGGTGCATTGGTGAAATCTACTTTTATTTGTTTTAAGAAAAAGGGTTGGGAAAGACTAATCATTAAAAAAATATATTTGTATGAAGGACAAACTATCCTTTCTGCATAATTGTTTAATCTCACTAATTTTCAATGTCGTAGATGTGTTACTATCTTTTATTACTTTTTTCCATTTATATGGAAATTTTAAAAATTCCTAAGGACAATTAAAGAAAAAGGATATGGAAATTTCCAAAACAAAGTAAAACATCTGTTTATGTGAAAAAACTCTTAAGAACGAAAAACAAGCGTACGCTCGCTATTATGTGTGTCGTAGTGTGTGGGCGCGTTGGTTAAATCTACTTTTAATCTGTTGGGAGAATAAGGGTTGACAAAGAAAACTCATTAAAAAAATATTTGTATGAAGGACAAACAAATCTTTCTGCTTAATTGTTTAAACTCACTAATTTTCGATGTTGTAAATGTGTTACTATGTTCTATTACTTATAAAAAAGGATATGAGGAAATCCTATCAAAGATAATTATCTGTATATGTATGTATAGCAGCGTGTGTTCAAAAAAAGTATATAATGGGGTATTTTTCGAACAAAATTCTAGTCTGATTATATCATTCAAAAAGCGATTCTTAAAAATTTTGTTTTCTCTGTTCAGTATATAAAATTTGAAATTTTTATGTGATAATTTTTAAGTGTCGTGTCAAGAAAAAAAATAAATTAAAATTTTTGTGTTTTAATTGTTTTATCAAAAAAATAAGTAAACCTTAAATATTCTATAGTGTTGTGTAAATTGATATATTTTGAATTCATACAGGTAAGTAAAATAATTTTAAAAATAGTAAATTTGCTATATAATTAAAAAAATTGACTTGATCTAAAATCTTCTAACCTATGTTTGAAGGAAATCGATCAAAGGAATTTTGAAGATATCATCAATTTTCTTCGGACGTTTTTTTTCTTCTAATTTTTAATATATTTTTTTTCTGCTCCGGTTTATTATATTTCAAGAAACGTTTGTAAAAAATAAAAAAAGCAGAGCTAAAATGATGTCCGATTTAGAATGCAAAGAATGCAAAAGAGCTTTCCCAACTAAGGAAAATTTCAGAGAACATGAAAGAAGTCATGCTTCAAGCTCCAGCAGAACTGTTGTAAGGCTGGTAAAAAGTGCTTTTAAAAAGAGGCTTATAACACTTGTATATGAGAACGGCAATGAAGAATGCCTCCTACCAGAGGTGTTTCTGAAGGAAGCTGAGGAGCCATTAAAGAAAGAAGTTGACTACTTCTTGAATGTTAATGGCGCTCTGAAATTTAATATGGAAATATATGGGTTATATGCTAGGCCCAAAATGAGCGACTTAGAAAATACCCCAATAGAGGTAAAGCATTTTCAAACGAAAACTAAGGAAGTTTTTAATACAAATGAATTTAATATTGAATATTCTACTAATATTCAAAGTATATTAACAAAGATGGAAGAGTTTCAAGAGCGGGATAGTGGTTGGACTCTATTTCAACTTTTAAAACTTCATCTAAACTTAAATAGATACCAACCACTAAAAGGTTCTAGCTTCATACCTCCCCCGCCTAAACTGATGTTAAAAAAAGCATGTATAAATGTACAAAACGATGATGAATTTTGTTTCAAATGGGCAATTCTATCAGCCATATCAACTAATAAAAATGCTCAACGAACTAGTAGTTATAGGATCAACATTATTGATGAAATAATCAACATAAATGGATATTCTTTAAATTTTAGTGGGTTATGCTTCCCACTCAAAATAAAAGATATAAAAATTTTTGAGGATAATAATCCCAATATCAGTGTAAATGTTTTGGGCTATGAGATGGAAAAAGACTTAGTTGTTGGCCCATATTATAAAACAAAAGGAATAAAATCTAAGCATATACAGCTCTTGTTTTTGCAGAAAAATAACGGAGGAAATATAATTTCGCACTATGTTTACATAAGAAATATTTCAAGGTAAGTGTAACGATTATGAATAAAATCATAACAATTATATTATGAATAAAATCATAATAATTATTTTTATTTATTTTTATGCTTATTTTATGCAGGTTGATTAGATCTCAACAGACTGGGCATCATGGATGACTGCTTACAAAATTTCCATAACCATCAAGACTTAGAAAAACATAGAGATCGTTGTAAAAGACAGATTGCGTATGCTCCCCAACAAGATAAGTCAATATTACAATTTAATAATTATAATAATAGTATAGATGTACCTTTTGTTATATACGCGGATTCGGAATGCATATTTGAAAATATTCAAACTTGCATTCCGAGCAGGGATATATCATCAACAACATTAGTTGATAGACATATTCCTTATGCTATGTCGTATTATATTAAATGTAGTTTAAACGAGGATTTAAATAAGTTATGTAGCTTTAAAGGATTATAATCGCCTAGACTCTTTATAGAGAGTTTAATTAAAGATATAAAAGATTTAAGTTATAATCATTTATCAAGGGTAAAACCAATGATTCCCTTAACTGAATTGGAAAATTTAAATTTCCTTTCCAACAATATATGTCACATTTGTTCTAAAATTATTTTAGATGAATCAAAAGTTAGGGATCATTGTCATTTGAGTGGTAAATATAGAGGACCTGCGCATAGTGCGTGTAATCTTAATTACAAAGTACCGAAATTCTTCCCAATTCTTTTTCACAATTTTTCTGGTTATTACTGTCATTTATTTGTGAAGGAGCTAAATAATATAAATGATGGCCCAATAAATATTATTCCGGTCAATAAAGAGCTATATATATCACTTTCTAAAACTATAACTGATGACAATATTGGTAATATTGAAATTAGATTTTTAGATTCCTATAGATTTTTACAATCAAGCTTAAATGATTTAGTTAAAAATTTAGCTAAGCATGATTTGAAAATAGTTAAATCAATGTATGGTGAAAATGAAAGTAAATTTAATTTACTTATTAGAAAACGTGTCTTTCCATATAGTTATTTAAATTCGATCGAAAAACTTAAAGAAACTTCTCTACCGAATATAGAGAGTTTTTATAATACATTAACAGATGAAGATTGCTCCCAAGAAGATTACGCTCACGCTAGAGAGGTATGGAGTACTTTTGAGTGTAAAACCTATTGTGTCGAGTAGCCTCTGATAGTTGTTCTTTTCCATTTTTAATATCATTTACAGCCTTAATAATAGCCGATCCACCTGTAGCCAAACCTCCAAGTGCTGACAAAGCTGTTAGGATTGGAATTAATGGTAGAAATCCACCAATTTTTGGCATTGGTATAACTCTCGGTATAGCGATATCAGCTCTCTTCTTCCCTTTGAAGTTCGAAGAAACGGCTTTTATTGCAATTTTAACAGCAGCGTTTAAGTTGTCTGGTTTTTTATTTCTCAACAATTTCAGAGTATTTTTAACAGTTGTTGAAAACAATTTTCTATTACATGTTTTTTTCTTTTTACACTTTTTCTTCAGTGATTTTCTGGATTTATGAATTTTAGTATCCTTTATACCTAACCCGAGTTTAACTTTGGATTTCATAGCGTTTGATACGAACCATGCATGTGCTCGTTCTTTGAAATCACTATCTTTAGATTGTACTTGTTGCCAAGCTTTTTCAGCTAAAACTTGATCTGTTTTATGCCTTTTATTAATATTGTTTGTTTGTGAGTATGCAATATCGTGTTCTCTGCAAGCTGCATCTAATAAATTTACTCCCTTATCTCCTCTTGCCAAACGTTTTTCTAGTTTTGTTCCAGGACCACAAAACTGATAACCTGGTAAATGTAATTCAACAGGTAATTTGTTTATTAAGTTGTTTACTAATCCACTACCAATAATATACTGATTATTTTTAGCTCCTTTTTTATAATTTATAACCATTTTTCCTTTTAATTTTATTTTATACGTTCAATATGATTGACAGTAAAAAATAAAATGATGAGATGACGTTATATAAGAGGAAATATATATAAAAAACAAGTTAGTTACAAAAATGCGATTGATAAAGCAAGCTAAACAGATTGTAGTAAGAAATGCTGATGAAGCTCAAGACAAGAAATCTAAAATTAAACATAGTACACTTCTACCAAATTCAATACGAGCATTAATTGTCGGTCCTTCAAATTGTGGTAAAACTAATGTTATGATTAGTTTAATAGAAAGTCCCAACGGTCTTAGTTTCAAAAACATTTACATAAATTCAAAATCTTTGTATCAACCAAAATATTGTTATCTAAAGGAATTTATAGACCCAATAAAAGGAATAAATATTTTTACATTTGCGGAAAATGAGCAAGTTCTAAGCCCGACTGAAGCGAGCCCCCATTCAATAATAATATTTGATGATGTTATATGTGGAAAACAGGAGACTATAAGAGATTTCTTTTGCATGGGTAGACATAAGAATATAGATTGTTTTTATTTATGTCAAACATTTACGAAAATTCCCAAACATCTTATACGGGATAATGCGAATATGATTATAATATTTAAACAAGATGAAATGAATTTGCGACATATATACAATGATCATATTATTGGTGATATGACATTTAAAGAATTTATGAATATATGTACTGAGTGTTGGAAAGATAACTATGGATTCGTTGTTGTCAGTAAGGATGATTCGATAAATAAGGGGCGATATAGGAAAGGTTTTGACAAATTCATACAATTTTAAGTGGGATTCCTTCAGAATCAAATAATAAACAGATACGGAAGAGTTTATAAGCGGATAAAAAGTAATCAGATACGGAGCAGTTCATAACCAGATAAGAACAGATGTAGAGCAGATATAGAGCAGTTCATAACCAGATCGAAAGCTGATAAAAGTATATAAGAAAGCAGATACAACGCTGATCAAAAGCAGATCAATATCAGATACAAAACAGTTCACAACCTGATATAAACCAGATCGATATGAATAATAACAAGTTATTAAAAGATATTGTTAAGACAAGAACTATATTAAAAGAAAAGCTAAAAAATATAAAATTAAACGAAACAGATAGGATTAATTTATTGGAAGATACATTTAAACCTATAACAAAACCTCTGAATAATATAATTGGAAAATTTGATGAGTTTAAAACAGATAATGTATTGGATAATACATTTCAACCCATAACAAAACCTTTCAATAAGATAAATAAACAAAATTATGATTACAAATCAGATGATTATCAATCAAATAATGATATATCAGATTCACAACTTTGATGTAAAAATTGATAGTGATGCTAATGACTATGATAAGAACAAGCACCAAGTGGCAGAAAATGATATTAATAAGTCCTCATTAGTTGAAAATATAGAGTTGCTCCTGAGTAATAAAAAGTTAGATATGGTTTATGGTTTCAACATAGATGAAAGCGGAAACTGGCGATATGGAAATAATGAACTAAATTTTAATGCAGATAATTCTATCCAAATAGGAAGTACAACGTGGAAAATTACTCCAGGATTATTCGAATTAGTCTTTCATTCAAAACCTCTACATTACACTAAAAATGATTTAAAAAATTATAAAGAACTTTTAAAGAGTACAAATGTACACAAACGTCAATATCAATCTGCAGGTCAAAGTAGAGGCTCACGAGCATATAAATATGTTAATATAATAAAACATTTATTTACTACGAAGCCAAATGTTTTAAAGAAAGGTAGTGGATTGACGTTAAAATCTGTAGACAATCGTAAGCCCAGCTATATATATTGGGATGACCCAAATGAATTAGTTGACAGATTACGTTTACTTCTTTCATCGGAAAGTGCTGGTCATAATAATCATAAAAACGAAATAATTGGAATTGTTGAAGAATTGAGAGAAGCTGACATAATATATTAAAAATGAGCTATATAAATAAATTTGGAGAAAGTTCGATTAAGAATAATCTAAATAGTAATTCAAGGTTAAGGACATACAAGCAAAATTTACAATTAAATAATATAACAAAAGATATGCAGCAAATATATAATACGATAAAGATTTTTATGGAACAGTTCCGCAATGAAAATGTAGATTTTTCGAATAAACTCGAAAATAAGTTAAATGAAATTGAAGAACTTAAAAATAAATATGACTCCCAATTAAATATTATTAGAAGCGAGATAAATATATTACGAGAATCGATTACAAAAGATATTGATAAAGATGTTGAGCTCATTGAAAATGCAGTAAATAATCAAATACACTTTGCAAGTAAAGACTTTATAAAAAATATTGAAGGAAGATTTAATAAAATTGAAGATTTTATGTTCAAAAGGATTGAGAGAAATGATAATGTAAATGATGTAAAAAAACGGAAACTGGAATGGCCTAAAATTAAAGCAGCAAAGTGATTGACGTATATATAAAAAAGGACCTTGTAGCCATATACTCACATATACAAAATGAACGTGGATAAGAGAGAAATAGTTAATGAACTGCACAAACAAGCGCGAACAAATTTTAAAAGAAGACGAGTTATAATGAAAGGAATTGATGATTTATGGCAAGCAGATTTGGTCGAAATGGGAAATTATGCAGTACACAATAACAGATATCGATATCTTCTAACAGTAATAGATACCTTTTCAAAAAAAGCTTGGGCTGTAGCATTAAAAAATAAAACTGCATCAAACGTAACGAATGCTATGAAAAGTATTTTCACTAACAACAATAGAAAACCAAGAAATTTACAGACAGATGACGGTAAAGAATTTTTCAATAATCAATTTCATCAACTAATGCAATCGAATCATATTAATCACTATTCAACGTATAGTGTTCTAAAGGCATCCATAGTAGAACGATTTAACAGAACGTTAAAAGGAATGATGTGGAAAGAGTTTAGCTATCAAGGAACATACAAATGGATATTCAAATATCAAGAACTTGTTGATAAATATAATAATACATTTCATAGAACAATACAAATGACCCCAAATGAAGTAAATTCATCAAATGAAAATTTATTGTTGAATACAGTCTACAACAATTTAAAAGTATTTAAAAAACCAAAGTTTAAAGTAAATGATAATGTTCGAATAAGTAAATATAAGCATACATTTGAAAAAGGTTACACACCAAATTGGACAACAGAAATATTTAAAATCAAAACATAAAAAAACACTAACCCTAATACCTACATATTACAAGACTATCAAGATCATGAAATTAAAGGTGGTTTTTCTGAGCATGAGCTAATGAAAGCTAAATATCCAGAAACATATTTAGTTGAAAAAATTTTAAAAAGAAGAAATAATATGGTTTACGTTAAGTGGTTGGGATTTTCGTCAGAACATAACTCGTGAAATTTTTAATAATACACTATTAACTCATCAAACGTTAAAATGTCAATTACATTAACATTAAACGGAGAGTCTTCATATCTTAATGCAAACTATTTTCCTCCAATCGTATTAAATGAGAATTATGTTTGCGGTTTAATAAGCTTTGACACATATCACTCAATTCGAAATGTCGATGTAGAAAATAATTTATTTCATATTGGTAATCATGAAATAGAAGTTCCAGTTGGATCATATGAATTATCAGATATTGCTGAAGTACTGTCAAATAAATATCATGATATGAATGCGAATGGAATCCTTGATGTACGAGCTAACTATAATACTCTACAAACATGCGTAAAAAGCACTACAGATTCAATTTATTTCAATAAGGCGAGTTCAATCGGATCCTTATTAGGTTTTAGCACAAGAGTATTGGAACCTGGCATAGAACATTACTCCGATAAAACAATTGATATAACCAAAATTAATACAGTAATCGTTGAATGTAATATTGTCAGCGGATCATATATAAATAACACGTCTGCACATATTTTACATCAGTTTTCACTTAACGTTAGCCCCGGATATAAAATAACAGAGGCTCCATCGAATGTGATATATTTACCTGTAAATTCAAGAACAATAAATAGTCTTGTTTTGAAAGTTGTTGATCAAGACGGAAACTTGATAAATTTTCGTGGAGAAAAAATGACAATACGACTACATTTGAAACCTATGAGAGAATGATTATATTTAATAAAACTGAATTGCAAAAACGTTCGCCATTCATTCTATCCTTATCAACGGAAGACGAAACTGGAATATTCAGTTAAAAGAACAGAAAAAACTAAAAATTCAAGGAAAAATACAACAGCAAAATAATATTCTTCGGAAAGATAATAAGGAGTTTTTAAGAAATTTAGGATTTCATCTAAAAAATAGAAAATAAAGAAAACATTTACTATATATTTACAATCAGTAATATTATTAACATATTACAAAAGCAACAATTTGATAATTCAATTATTAAAAAGGAGTATCATAGCTATACATCATATTTGCAGTTATTTAAAAATAATGACGAAATTCGTATTGCAATTCAAAATCAAGATTTGTATGTATTACCAAGTGAGAGTTTTCTATATATTGAAGGACTTGCAACAAAGGAAGACTCAACAATTTCTACATCTATACGTCTCCTAAGCAATTGTGTAGGACATCTATTTGATGAAATTCGATATGAAATCAATGGAGTAGAAATTGATCGTACACGTCTCTTGGGTGTTGCAACAGAATTAAAGAACTATGTATCATTGAACAAATCTGAAAGCGATAATCTATTAAATGCAGGATGGTCGCCCTTCAAAAATGATGATCTTACACTTGTAGGGGGCTATTTCAATTTTTGTGTTCCACTAAAATTATTACTCGGATTTGCTGAAGATTTTAATAAAATAATAATTAATTCCAAACATGAGTTGATTCTTTTGCGATCTAAATATGATAAACAAGTTTTTGAATCTCAACTAGCAAGCGAAAAAACTAAGTTATCGATTTTAAATGTTAGTTGGAAAGTGCCACCCATTCAACTTGCTGATGCTTATAAATTGCAAATGTTTAAAACAATTAACAACCGTTATCCGTTAAATATAACTTTTAGAAGTTGGGATATGTATTATTATCCCTCACTTCCAGTAAGTACAACAGTTCTATGGAATGTTAAGCTAGCCACCGAAAACGAAAGACCGCGTTTCCTGCTCTAAGGACTTCGAAATAGTGAGAATAAGTTTCAGCATTGATTTGACCGATATAAAAGTGCATCTTAACTCTGATATATATCCTTATGATGATCTAAATCTTAAATTTGATAGAAATCGTTTTGCAATTCTATATGACATGTATTTAAAGTTTCAACAAAGTTATTATTCACGCGATCCACAACCACTATTAACAAGAGAAAATTTTAAAACCATGGCGCCAATAATTGTCTTAGATGTTACTCATCAAAATGAATCACTCAAATCTGGACCAATTGACATTCGAATTGAACTAAAAACCTTAAAAAATATCCCCGCTAATACGTCTGCTTATTGCTTAATTATACATGATAAAATGTTTGAATATATCCCCCTCACAAATGAAATAAGAAAACTATTGTAGATATCAATACATTAAAAATGATATAAATATCTAATCTAACATCATTAAGGTTTATTTACAAACACTTTTTCTACATATGCAGCCATTCTCATTAATAAGGATGATTCTAAAATATATATACGATTTCTTAAAACGGTGTTCCATATTATTTCCGATGAAGATAAATATAAACTCATGAATATTCAATCACATCTAGAAGGGGCAAATAACTTGAAAACGACGATAACTAAACATGGAGAGCATTATGACAATTGCTGTTGGTCTAATGAAAATGAGACATGTGGACCAGATACCTGTTCATGTGCACAACATAGGATACGTAATATTGAAATAGAGAAAGAAGCAACCACACTTATGAAATTTTATTACAACATATATAATATTAGCAAATGTAAAAATTGTAATTTTCAAAAAATCTAACTAATAATAAAGAGAAATAGTAAAATTTAATGAAAGACACATATTTAAATTTTTATATATTTTTATTTATTCAATTGTAAGTTTTTCTAGGCTAGTGGAATTTTATTTACTGCCTCCATTAATACATCATCTTGGCCAGCATATATGGCTAAGAATGATGCTACATTAAATGGAGGCAGCATAATTATTTCACTAATATTAATAAGTTTCTTTTTTGTTGTTGTGGCTTCTGCTGATGTTGTTGTTTCTGTTGATGTTGTTGTTGTTGCTGCTGATGCTGTTGTTGTTTGCGGTGATTGCGGTATGATGATATTTAGAAACATATCATCATCTCCATCGAGAAGATGATGATATGTTTCTGATGTTGTAGCTTCTGATGATGTTATAGCTGTTGTTTCTGTTAATGATGTTGTTGTTGTTGCTGCTGATGTTGTTGTTGTTTGTGGTGATTGTGGTATGATGATATATAGAAACATATCATCATCTCCATCGAGAAGATGATGACATGTTTCTGGTGTTTTGGCTTCTGATGATGTTATAGCTGTTGTTTCTGTTGATGTTGTTGTTGATGTTGCTGTTGTGGCTTCTGATGATGTTGTTGTTGGCTCTGATGTTGTTGCTGGATCTGATGTTGGTTCTCTTGACATATTTAAAAATGTTTTAAGATTCTGTTTTTTAACTTTCCTGTATAGGGGGGTGTCCCATACAGCTTTCCTTAACACAATGTTGTGCTGTTTTAAATAATGACGTTTTTTATTTGAAAACGTCGAAAACGTAATAATTTTCATTAATTCACAACATAATTTTCCGTTCATATTAAAAAAAATATATTGGGTTTCAAAATAATATAAATTTTAGTAATCGCAATAGAATGATCTCAAAGACTAGAATTTTGTTCGCAAAAAATACCGCATTATATACTTTTTCTGGACACACTACTACATATGTATATGCATACATCTACATATCCTTTTTTGTCCTTTTTTGTTAGGAATTTTTAAAATTTCCATATAAATGGAAAAAAGTAATAAAAGATAGTAACACATTTATTTTATATTTTTTAGCTTTTCTTTTAATATAATTCTCGTCTTAACAATATCTTTTAATAACTTGTTATTATTCATATCGATCTGGTTTATATCAGGTTGTGAACTGTTTTGTATCTGATATTGATCTGCTTTTGATCAGCGTTCTATCTGCTTTCTTATATACTTTTATCAACTTTCGATCTGGTTTTGAACTGCTCTATATCTGCTCTACATCTGTTCTTATCTGGTTATGAACTGCTCCGTATCTGATTACTTTTTATCCGCTTATAAACTCTTCCGTATCTGTTTATTGTTTGATTCTGAAGGAATCCCACTTAAAATTGTATGAATTTGTCAAAACCTTTCCTATATCGCCCCCTATTTATCGAATCATCCTTACTGACAACAACGAATCCATAGTTATCTTTCCAACACTCAGTACATATATTCATAAATTCTTTAAATGTCATATCACCAATAATATGATCATTGTACATATGTCGCAAATTCATTTCATCTTGTTTAAATATTATAATCATATTCGCATTATCCCGTATAAGATGTTTGGGAATTTTTGTATATGTTTGACATAAATAAAAACAATCTATATTCTTATGTCTACCCATGCAAAAGAAATCTCTTATAGTCTCCTGTTTTCCACATATAACATCATCAAATATTATTATTGAATGGGGGTTCGCTTCAGTCGGGCTTAGAACTTGCTCATTTTCCACAAATGTAAAAATATTTATTCCTTTTATTGGGTCTATCAATTCCTTTAAATAACAATATTTTGGTTGATACAAAGATTTTGAATATATGTAAATGTTTTTGAAACTAAGACCGTTGGGACTTTCTATTAAACTAATCATAACATTAGTTTTACCACAATTTGAAGGACCGACAATTAATGCTCGTATTGAATTTGGTAGAAGTGTACTATGTTTAATTTTAGATTTCTTGTCTTGAGCTTCATCAGCATTTCTTACTACAATATGTTTAGCTTGCTTTATCAATCGCATTTTTGTAACTAACTTGTTTTTTATATATATTTCCTCTTATATAACGACATCTCATCATTTTATTTTTTACTGTCAATCATATTGAACGTATAAAATAAAATTAAAAGGAAAAATGGTTATAAATTATAAAAAAGGAGCTAAAAATAATCAGTATATTATTGGTAGTGGATTAGTAAACAACTTAATAAACAAATTACCTGTTGAATTACATTTACCAGGTTATCAGTTTTGTGGTCCTGGAACAAAACTAGAAAAACGTTTGGCAAGAGGAGATAAGGGAGTAAATTTATTAGATGCAGCTTGCAGAGAACACGATATTGCATACTCACAAACAAACAATATTAATAAAAGGCATAAAGCAGATCAAGTTTTAGCTGAAAAAGCTTGGCAACAAATACAATCTAAAGATAGTGATTTCAAAGAACGAGCACATGCATGGTTCGTATCAAACGGTATGAAATCCAAAGTTAAACTCGGGTTAGGTATGAAGGATACTAAAATTCATAAATCCAGAAAATCACTGAAGAAAAAGTGTAAAAAGAAAAAAAAAATGTAATAGAAAACTGTTTTCAACAACTGTTAAAAATACTCTGAAATTGTTGAGAAATAAAAAACCAGACAACTTAAACCCTGCTGTTAAAATTGCAATAAAAGCCGTTTCTTCGAACTTCAAAGGGAAGAAGAGAGCTGATATCGCTATACCGAGAGTTATACCAATGCCAAAAATTGGTGGATTTCTTCCATCAATTCCAATCCTAACAGCTTTGTCAGCACTTGGAGGTTTGGCTACAGGTGTATCGGCTATTATTAATGATATTAAAAATGGAAAAGAACAACTATCATAGGCTACTCAACACAATAGGCACATGGAATTAATTGCTATGGGGAAAGGATTATATCTTAAACCTTATAAATCTGGATATGGACTGTATTATAAACCGATTCCAAAAAACTTTTAGATAATCTACCTAATCGACCACTAACTGATCTAGATTTAACAAAATATGGCAAACAACTCAAACATTTTAGAGGTGTTTTTATGCGTGATCATTTGCCTAAGAAGCCATTAGTTCAAGAATGTGGTATTGTTAATTTAGATAATTCTCTTGGTCCTTGAACTCATTGGGTAGCTTATTATAAAAATCGCAATTATAAAGAATATTTTGATAGCTTTGGAAACTTACAACCTCCAATTGAAGTTATTAATTACTTAAGAGACCCATTGAATATAATTATGGGCGAAAACAAAACTTTAATTCATTTAACTGTGGTCACCTATGCTTAAAATTTTTAGTTAATAAATGTAACTTGAAATAAATAAAATCAAAATATTTATATACATATATCCATTAATAGATATGTTAAAGTTTATTTATTCTTTCTTATTAATTAACCATCTCATTTTGAATTATCTTACAATGTAATTTGTAATTGCAAATATAAATCTTAAGAAATAAAACATAAAATTAACATTCAATTTGCATAAAAATATCATCGTCGTCGTCATTTAAAAATTGTTCCATACAATTAATTGTGGTTTGTTTATCTATATCATCAATTTCCATTAGAAAATCATCATCAGTATCATTTAAAAATTGATCTATAATACAATTTATTGTGTTTCGATTATCTCTATCATCAATTTCCATTACAAAATCATCATCTCTATCATTTATAAATTCTTCTTTATAATGCCCCAAGCAAGTGTATTTACATTATTATATACATTCCTTTTATTATCTAAATAACTTAAAGATACCTTATTTATTAGAGAAGTATATAAATCATGAAGTTTGGATTTAAAAATGTACATATTTCCATAATATATTTTCTTATTATACAAACAGTTTTTATAATCCAATAGACTTAAATTTCTAGATATATTACTTTTTATGCCCTTAGCCTTTTGATTTCATTCATATCTTCTGTTTTAAATGCGTACATTTTCGCTCTTAGGCCTACAAATTCCTTCATTATCCTACCATTATTTTCATCCTTCTTCATACCAAATTTTTATTTTTTTTCTGTGGAATGCCAAATTTATTATTCGCTTCATAATCTGATGTATCAAACTTTGTATCAATATCGTTTATTATATCTTTATAAAAATCATCAGTTTCTATTGTGTATATGAACGAATCGGTATCCATATAATTTAGATCTGCTTTGATGTTATATTTTGGTAGTATATAATCATAATGAAAGTTATACATCTTCCACTTTGAAAGTTCAAGGATTGTAAATCCTAAATAAATGGGTTTATTATAAAACGAATAACTTCTGTTTAGCTCCACTGCTATCATGTTTTCTTCAAATATGCTAAAGGAATGAAATTCTGGTTTTGCAATAAGGGCATGAGCCCCCATTTTCTTTCCAACGCTTTCCCAGTCATTAACAATTTTTACATTCTTACGCTTGTCAACGTTTTCCATCGTTTTACCGTAGACACATTATTTAATAACTTGAAGAAATTTTTTTCAAAAGTGTTTTGCGCATTAGTTCTATGTAAATTGTTTAATGAAATATATGTCTTTAACCAAGTTGATTGCTTAAATTTCAAAATCCGATGAATTTTTTTTAACTT
Organism: Panzeria rudis; assembly: GCA_956483635.1. NCBI lineage: Eukaryota > Metazoa > Arthropoda > Insecta > Diptera > Tachinidae > Panzeria > Panzeria rudis. Next base: position 11,612,893 of record OY101452.1, on the reverse strand, counting down.
CAACCCATGTTTTAAACATTGCTGTAAGTTTTTATAATGTATCACATATTCATATTTATCATTTAAATCAACAATTAATTTCTTTTCATTAGAATTTGGAGGATTTTTATTTTCACTACAAAATGGTAAGTTATTATGAGTGTCATGAATTTCTATAGGATACGTCAAATCGACTTCTAATATATATCCAGTAGCTGAGCCTTCTGGTATAGTATCCAAACAAAAATTTTCAATATCTGTTTCCCACTCAAAATTACCTTCTGGTAGAGCTTCAGACATTGCCCAGCCATATAAATTATTTGCATCTAAATACATTAAATATTTAGATGGAAGATTTACATTATAGTCACTCATATATTTATTGTTTGCAATAGAATGCCGTTGAGAACACTGTACTATTCCTCCTCTTATCCCCTTTTGTATGAATGCAATCATGTCAATGTGTACCAATAATTCTAATTTAATATCTGTCATTTTTAGCATTGCGTCCCAGGAAAGTCCTGGTGCCGTATAGTAATGACAAGGATCTACTTTATAAATATCAATGCAGAGAAATCTAAAGTTTTCGAAAACACCAGCTAATAGCAAGCCATCAGTTTTCAGATATAAAATTAAATAATCTTCTAAAGTTTTACACTCAAAACAACTCCATACCTCTCTAGCGTGAGCGTAATCTTCTTGGGAGCAATCTTCATCTGTTAATTTATTATAAAAACTCTCTATATTCGGTAGAGAAGTTTCTTTAAGTTTTTCGATCGAATTTAAATAACTTTATGGAAAGACACCTTTTCTAATAAGTAAATTAAATTTACTTTCATTTTCACCATACATTGATTTAACTATTTTCAAATCATGCTTAGCTAAATTTTTAACTAAATCATTTAAGCTTGATTGTAAAAATCTATAGGAATCTAAAAATCTAATTTCAATATTACCAATATTGTCATCAGTTATAGTTTTAGAAAGTGATATATATATATATATATATATATATATATATATATATATATATATATATATATATATATATATATATATATATATATATATATATATATATATATATATATATATATATATATATATATATATATATATATATATATATATATATATATATATATATATATATATATATATATATATATATATATATATATATATATATATATATATATATATATATATATATATATATATATATATATATATATATATATATATATATATATATATATATATATATATATATATATATATATATATATATATATATATATATATATATATATATATATATATATATATATATATATATATATATATATAGCTCTTTATTGACCGGAATAATATTTATTGGGCCATCATTTATATTATGTAGCTCCTTCACAAATAAATGACAGTCATAACCAGAAAAATTGTGAAAAAGAATTGGGAAGAATTTCGGTTAAACAATTATGCAGAAAGGTTAGTTTGTCCTTCATACAAATATATATTTTTTAATGATTAGTCTTTCCCAACCCTTTTTCTTAAAACAAATAAAATTAGATTTCACCAATGCACACACATACTGCGAGATGCTTAAGAAAATCAAGCATGCGCATATCTTAAGACTTTTTCCATACAAACAGATGTTTTACTTTGTTTTGAAAATTTCCATATCCTTTTTCTTAAGTAATAAAACCTAGTAAATACAAATATATTTTTGTAATGAGTGTTCTTTCCCAACCCTTATTCTCAAAACAAATAAAAATTAGATTTACACAATGCGCCCACATACTGCGACATGTATAAGAAAATCAAGCATACGCATGTCATTGGGAAATTTTCTTAAATTTTCCTTTCTTTGTTAAGAATTCTTTGTATATAAATGAAAAAAAAAAAATAGAAATAAAATAAAACACTGTAACACATATATGACCTTGTGTCTTGCACATGTATGTTAACCTCTACGTTTTTCTTAAAATGAAAAAAAAATAAACAAGATAACTCATTTAAAACATATAAAATGCAGGCACGCGCATGTTTAACATCAAAAAAGAAAAAATAATCGGGTTTCATTTCGCTTTCATTGGTTTTAAAAAATTTTACAACTACATAAAATTGGTTGACAAATAAAAATTTAGCTATAGTTTAGTTCGAATATTGCAGAACCATTTGGTGATTGGCGTCCTTTGTAAATTATTGTCCAAATTTTGTCATTAATTTTAGCTAAGTAAGGATCCTCTCTGTTTAAATATCTAACGATTCTTTGCGGAAGATAAAACCACTTATTGTTCTCTAAATATGCAATAACTTTAGATCCATATTGTGTAACCTTCCATTCAAAATTTAAAATTTTGTAAGGTTCATTTAAAGGAATATCGTCAATTTTCGTATATTCTAATTTCGTTCCTTTGGCAATGTTTATTATTTGTTGATAGATCTAAAAGAAAGCAAAAATTAATTAAATTCTATATGTATTTCTTAAAGTTATATATAATAACTAAATAAAAATTATAATATTATGTAAAACTGTATTCTTACCATTTTGTTGAACGTGATTTCAAGTAACTTTGAAGAACAATAACTAAAATTAAATTCTGAATGCTCTTTTATATCAAATTTGTGTAGAACAAACGAGTTCTCATTTTAGTTTTTAGTGAAAATACTCAAACGAGAATCTCATTAAACTTGTTATGGAACAAAAATATCTCATTTGAATTTCTCCTTTTCAATTTCTAATTGGATTACTCCTCATGGAAAATATGTACATATCAGAATAAATTTTTTTAATTGGACTGATCCTTATGGAAAATATATATGTATAAGAATTAAAATATTTTTTCTAATTGGATTGATCCTTATGGACCATAAGAAAATACTCAAACGAGAATCTCATTAAACTTGTTATGGAACAAAAATATCTCATTTGAATTTCTCCTTTTCAATTTCTAATTGGATTACTCCTCATGGAAAATATGTATATATCAGAATAAATTTTTTAATTGGACTGATCCTTATGGAAAATATATATGTATAAGAATTAAAATATTTTTTTCTAATTGGATTGATCCTTATGGACCATAAATAGAGATTGATCCCCATGTATTTTCCCATAAGGAGTGATCCTTATAGGAAAATACACGTGTGCCAGAATGCCCATATTTATGCTACTGAGATCTATAGACATTTAGGTAAAATTTTGGCAGATACTTGTATGAAGACTAGTTGTAAACATGGACCGATCTCTGCAAATTTTAGCTGGGCATATTGGTAGCGTAGTAGCTGGCAGTCAAAAAAATGAATACACAAATGTGTTAATGTGGCCAGATTGTTGGCGGCGCTGGCATGCTGGCGTATGCTCCGGCTAGGGCTCGCCGTCTTGGGGGGGATCTTGCCAACCAACCTGGTAGCGACAGCTATTTACAAAAATTTCATGCCAGCTGTTTCGCCGGTGGAATGCGAACAAAAGAAATTTGTTATTAAAGGAAGCCGAAAACAAGTCTGGGTTACTCCCTGCACACACATACTATAACATCCTCTGGCCGATGGTCTGCCAGGATGCTCGCCCACCCCTTTTGAAGTTAGAAAACTTCACATTGGCATCATAAAGCAACAATTTTTAGCTTCGGCTTTACCTTCCCCTTTTACTTACCGCGCTGAAAACTTAAGCCTTCATATTAGGTTTCAATAAATTCGCGTAATATATATATATATATATATATATATATATATTCCACTTTTTCTTTTATTTAAATTAAAAAAAAAACTCTAGGGAACACTATATTTTTTGGGTTTTACTCCCTGTAAGAAAGACGACTACCTATGGCTTGAGCTCACCCTATAGGAACTACGCGCACTTTAGCCTTAAACTGCTAAAGGAATGTTTATTGAACGCAAGTATCTTTTATTCCCTAATTATAATTTTTTGAACTCAATAAAAAAAAGATTAATATACATAAAAAAATTTATTATTTTAGTTCGTTTAAGTTTTGTTTAAGTTTTATACATTTTTTTCTACTTGTTTATGTTTTTTTGTTTTGCAACTAGCACAAGTAGCTTTAAATAGTTTATTTAATTTAGTTTTTGGCTTTCCTTTTGGTTTAATTCACAACCACAATGTTCAATTGTAAAAAAAACTTTTTTAAACTACAAAACTGTAAAATTTATTTTATTTTTGCTTTATTTTAATAAAACCCAAGTTTAAAATTTGATTTTTAAACAAAATTCAACAGCGTATTATTCCTCGCAACCGTTCGGCTTGGTAAGTATATCAGAATTAACCAACCATTACTTTAAATCTTCGGTACTTGTCCCGTTTTCTCTCTTTTTTTCCAATACTTCGGCCCTTGGTGAAGCCTTCCACCATTTTCGGTATTAATTTTTTATCCCTCCTAAATACTTCATCATCAAAAAAAAATCCTTCTTCCTACTCCCCCACTCAAGCATCATACATTAACAACCTCAACAAACAGCTGTTCTTTTTCTTTTACTTTCAAGCATACTGCATTACCCATATACAGGGTGCACACTACAAACCACACCATTCCTGGAGGCTACAAAGCAATCCAGGATGGGATGGAAAAAGTGAACTAACTCGTCCATTCTGGTATTTCATACTCATCCCCAGGAGTAAAAATAGCCTGGCATCTCTATCGCCAACAAAAAATTTTTTGAAACCTGGCAACACTGACCGCCCTTATGAATGAACGAAACTGAACGAAAGAAATACTCAGGTACTACGCGTTGTTGTAAAGGAAAAAGGTAAGTTATTAACAAAAATTATAATAAAATAAAAATTATTATTTAAAATTAAATGTAATAATTATTTTATTAAAAATTATTCTGTAATTAATCCATTCTAGCGTGAAGATGACGTCATCGCCATGGGATAAAGAGGTAAGTCAACGCAAACACAATTTGAATCATTGATGAAAATATAAATGAAATACTTCCATTTCAGGTTATACTATATATGCAACGGAGAAGCTAGCCAAAGGAATTTCCAGCAGGAACAATGCATAAGGTAAGTGAAAATGAATATAAGCATGTACATACATATACATTAACAGCCAAATTCATAAAAAATTCTTATTTTAGGTTTAAGACACAATTGTTATTGACAGTTTCACGCTAAAAACTGTTTAATATAAAATTGCATTCATAAACACTGCAATAGACATTGTGTGTTTTAAGCAGGGTGACCGTTTTGCGACTAAAGTGGCAATTTGCCACTTTTTCAACTGCCTTGCCACTTATAGTGCCCCCTTTTTAAAATGACCTAAATCTGCCACCTTTTGTAATATTATGCCCCTTTTTATGAAATGATGCTTCTTGTTTTAATATAAGCTTTTTACGGCACGAAACTGTTTTTTATAAAAAAAATCTCAAGACAAAAATTTGTTTTTGAGTCTATCATGTAAAGTCTTATGACAAAAACTATTTTGAAATAGTTTAAGAGTTTAGATCTATAGATATTCATTATTGTATTAAAATTATTAAAAACTAACACCCTGATTCACTAACACGAACAAAAACGTCTTGTTAAAATTTTTTATGAAAATCACGCAGCTTTAAATATTTTTAAAATTATTTTCATGCAAATTTTGGTGCCATGTCACAATATCCAGTGACATAATGTCCAAAGACATTATATCACTGCTAAAAATGACATAACATTCATTGACATTGTGACACTTTTAATAGTGCCATGGACTTTATGACATTATTATTATGACCATTATGACACTTTGAAATGTGCCATAATGTCCACACTTTTAAAAATGAAAACAAATTCAAATATATGTACATGTTTTTGACTATTCACTTTTTACTTCTGCAATCGGTGACAAGTAATAAAAGATCAATTGACGTTATTGCATTTTAAAAAGTGAAATAAAATCAAGAACAATTTGCAAATAGCGTCAACAATGCTTAAAATATGTTTAACGGAAAACCATCAAAATTGATTCATTTTATTTCAAAAGCATTATATGCCCTAGAAATTCATTAAATATTAGAATTTGGTTCAATTATTCCCTTTTCAAAAAAGTTGCCCATTTTTTTGGAAGAATCCCCATTTTGGTGCCACTTTTTTCCTCAAAATCCCCTTTTTGTGCCACTTTTTAAAAATTTTCAACGGTCACCCTGGTTTTAAGGAAATTTAGATTTCGATACTGGCAACACCACCATGTTTTGTAGTTAGTGTTGCAATAAAAAGAATATGATTTCATCCGGATATTGAAATAAACGAATAGCTTTTTATTGCTTTCGTGTAAGTTAAGATTTTTTGAACTCTCTTTATAATATATTTCTCAACTTATTTAACACAAGTTTTCTATGAAGTAAAAGCAAAAAAGAGAAATGATTACAAAAGAGTTCACACGAATCTCTTAAGCATGTATGAAAAAGGTACTCGAATAACGAGCCTATTTTCATTTGTGTTGATTGTTTCTACATCACTAACACTTCTTTTTGCTTTTATGTGTTTTGATGGTGTTTTTTGCTAATTTTGTTTAACTTTATCTTTCTGTTTTTTGGGCTCTAGGTCAAGGATCTGATGAATTGATCCTTGACCTAGAGCCCAAAAAACAGAAAGATAAATTTAAACCATTAAGGTCGAATAAAAAAAAATAAAATTAATAAATTTTGTTTAACTTAAATAATTAAGTGACATATTCTATCAAATTTAAAAAAAACATACGTAAACGCTTATAGTCAAGACTTCAAGCTTTAATTTAAAGCATATCATGTATTCCTGTGTGCTAAATTTGCAAAGATATTTGAAGTTGAAATTGATATATCGATGATATGAATTTATTGAAGGTTTATAGGAGGTGCATACCATCTTTAAACCTATTTTAAAATTTTCATGTAATATACATTTTTGAATGCAATTTTATGAAATTTTGCTTAAAGTAGTCTATTGCCCTGTTTTAAATATTTATGAATATGGCTGTAAGAGTGAGACAAAATAATTTTTTTAGGAGAAAAACACTCGGGCTGTTTAATCTCTTACTTTGTTTCGCCGCCGGTACAAAAAAATTAACCGCCGCGCCGCCGCGATCAAAATTACCGCCGTAAAAAATATGTTTATGGTTTCATGCCGCCGACTTAAAATATTTAACGTCGTACAAGTGTCAAAATAATAGCTGTGTTCGTTTACTCAATATTCTTACTACTTTTACCACAATTGGAACAATTTTTCTACTTTTTGTATTGAAAACTTCCAACTGTAGTAAATTGTAATAAGTTAACGAACAGACATAATATTAAAACGTAATTTATTTGTAATTAATTAGTACGTTTAACTTCCCAAACGTTTTCAAAACAAATGTTTACTACACAAATTATTTTATTAGCAAAATTTAGTAAAACGGAAATATATGTTTCAAAAGGTACACAAACAAACGTAAGCAAAAAAATATAGATTTAAAAAAAAATTAGCAAAAGAGAAAAATTTAAATAAACTGAAACAAAAAATGAGAAGTGAATAATTGTTATGAAACTTTTGCTTGTTAATTCAAGTACATACTGAAATAAAATTTCTAGGAACCAGTTGCTTTGTTTTGTTTGTATTAATTTAAACTGTTAGTGTTATGAAAGAGCTAAGCATTTGGTTACTTAGTACTACATTTGTTTTTACGGTTACATAAAACAAATTATTATTTTTTCATTTTCTTAAAACTTTCGTATTGTAGAAAGCATTGTATCGATTACCACAAAAATTGAGTATTTAAAAGAGTAAATGCTTTTTAGCATTTTTAATATTTTTTTTTGCACGTTACAATCGAAGTAAAAAAAATCGTATATGCGGTAAGTCGAACGCAGCGTAACGTAATGTACATACCATTCATTCACTGAACCAAGGTAATGGTTATAGAAATTGACTAAATATACATATTCACAGTTTCGAACTTAAGGCCAGGTTTTGTAAATACAAACGCCTTTTGCGTTTTGAAACTTGTGTAGAAAAATAATTTTTTCTTTTGTTTTTAAACGTTTTGTGCAAAACAACATATGTATATAATGAAGGTAAAATTTTAGTGAATGCCAGAATGAAATATATATAGTAGCGAATCGAACCTAATCCCGTGTATTCATCATCAACTATCCAACGGTTTGCTAAATTCTAGAAGTAACTACATTCAAAATAAAACTTGAACTATAACTCAAATATTAACTTGCGTTCAGCATAAAAACTAAAACTAACCAAAATTCATTCCCCCTAGATCGAGACAAGTACTCGGAAACACAAACCTTCCTCTAAACCCACTGCAAAGCAGGTAAGTTGATAATTTCTAGCATATTTAAAACTAATGTTGTAAAACGAAATGCAGAGACTAAGACCACCGAAGCTTTAAGCAAATGCCTTAGATTTTCGGCGAATAGTACCCCCTGCAAAAAATAAAAATATGAAGCTGAAAATTTCCAAGAAGCGATAAAAAAACATTTCTTTGAGATTATTTATTGTTTTTCCTTTTTGAAAATTTTAAGTGTTCTATAAAAGAAATAATTAACTTATGATATTTTCCTTAATACTAATAAAATTTTTCCCACAGGTTAGAAGACTTTCCATAGAAGCCAGGCCTGTGAGAAAAACTCGAGAGCCACACTGTCATCTGAGTGAGTGGGTCTTAAAAAAAAATAAATGAAAAAATTTATAATCACTTATGAACCTAAGTATAAAAACTAAAGTCGTATTTCTTTTATTTTACAGGATTCACAATTTCATCAACAAATGCTACAGGACAATTCAACAAATCACTTGCTCTGAACCATAGCAACCCTATGATGAAACAACTCCTGTAGCCACCGAATAAAATCACCTCTATAGTGTCAACAATACACCCTCATGTAAGTCTTAGCATTTAAGTTATTTACCTAATCCTTATAAGTATTGATATATTCTACGTACAAAATCAAATCTTGTGCCACTTCTACATAAATACTTACAAAGAATTTTTCTGCTATCAGAAGAAATCAGACTCATCAAAAATTCAATAATTAAAAATTTACATTCGCCTTGACTCGCCCTAAGACGGACTAGCTTCTTCGTAATGCCATAGGTGACTAATGGCCTCTAGCTGTTAATGACATAGCTTCGCAGAGTTCTGATGGGGCCACACCAATAGGTGCCTTACGGGTTACAAATGTAGCTACACAACTAGCAACGCTGCCTTGAGTTGGTGAGGTATATAAAAAAATATTCGTATTTTCTGTATGAAAAGCGCTGTTTCTTCTGATTGTACAGGCTAACAATTATAATAATGACTGCCCAGAACTATGGTACACGGATTTGATAATTTATATTTAATTAGAAATTTAATAAACTAACCAGGTATTTATAACTGGTTCTACTAAGGCGTTAATTTTCACCGAACAGAACAGAAACACCCACGCGAACTGTAAGACGAACTATTGTTTCAGTTCTTTCCCGTGAAATATTCCCAATGACTTTCCGTTTAAATCTTCTACCTCATACAAGCTGTTTCCGACAGGCTTCACTATTCGACACTTTACAAATTTGTGGTAAAGTTTTGCGTTAAAACCGCCCTTAAAGTCACTTTGCTGGAAGTTCCTACGGTAAACCTCCTGCCCAGGGACAAAACGAACCACCCTGCAACGAGTGTTATATGACTTTTCGTTACGTAGATATTAAAGTCCTGCACAAGCCAACATTTTCTGAAAAAGTGTCACATAGAAAAATTTCAAGCCTTGCCATGTCATGCACACTCAAACACCATGTTGTACAATGTTGTGCGAACTCAAACGAAATGCCAAGTCATGTCATGCAACTTAACTTCATTGTCGTATAATGCTGTGTTGAAGGTAATGTTGTTAAGTGTTCTACATAGGGGAGTGTGTGTGTGTGTGGTAGAAATGTTTTAAAATACTTCGTCTTTATTTATTCATTAGGTTTTTATTAGCAACTGCTTAATAAAGAAAAAGCGGGAAAATGATTTAAAATTAAATATTTATAGTTTTCTACTTTTTCGAGCTTAAAATAATTAAAATTAGTTTTGTTTTGTATTGTTTAAGAAACGTGACACTTATTTTTGGAAAACGAGATATATTCGGATTCGTTTTACAGATCAGGCAGGATAAATTTTTTTGCTCGATTTAAAAATCAGCAAATGCATAATAATATTTAAAAAAATTTTGGTGAACAAGGCTTTGGTTGCTAATAGATATCAGAATGAGCACATAATTTAAAATAAAACCAATTACGCTCCATAAATTATTAATTAAAAATACATATTTATTTACATATATTATAAAATTCTACTCCTCATTAAAATTTAATGTATGCAAGGCATTTAAATCTAAGTTATTATATAAAAACATGATTCTATTTACACTAGATGGGTTCTTTCCAAGCAATGATCGTTTTTCAGATAATAAGTGCCGTGCTTTTGAAAAAAGTATTTCTGATGGTGTAGAACTGGCTGGAGTGGCTAGTATAAAACAGCTTAGCTTGTATAGCAACGGATATTCTCTTTTTCGACTTTCCCACCACTCCAATGCATCAAATTCTCTGTGGTAGAGTATTGTGTGACTCTCATAACTAAATATTTCATTGCTTACTTCGTCTTCATGTTCGGATGTTGCTGCAGCTTGAACAAAATCCGTAAAAAGATCATCATCAGTGCTTGTAGAATCAATTGGAACGTTGGAGACAGTCCAGTCATCCTCGTAAGTTCTTAGCATTTCTTTTCACTTTCTGGAAAAATTTGAAGTTTATTTCCCGGTGGAAATAAAAATAGTGCAATATTATGAATGTCCTTAATATTTGCATCAACTACAGATTCCATATGGATAAGCAGTTGTTCCTTAAACTTTTTGCCATTTTCTGAATCATTTGGATGGTTTTTATTTAGTATATTTTTAAGCTTTCTGATTTGAGGATACACTTGGTGAATGGTTGAATATTTTTCTCCTTCCAAAACTTTCGAAACTTCCTCAAAGGGCTTAAGAATCTCAATTAGCTCATTTATGTTGGCCATATTGGCAAACCAATAATTATTCTATTGTCACTGATGATTTTGGGTTTTTATCCTTTTATAACAAAAATTGTCATTGCAAATTGTTAATAATATCTAAAGGGGTTTTTTTTTCTCAACGTATCGTACCTACGTATGATTATTTTTTCATTCACCACACAATTCAAAAGCAGCCTAGACTTTGAACAGACACCTGTCTTCTCAAAAGACATTATGCTTTTTAAAAGACATAGACTTAATGCTTTTCGCATGTTCATGTATGTTTAATCATTGTAAGACGATACTCAGACTTGTTTAATACTTATTTGACAATGACATGGTGCGACACATGTTGCCATGTTATAATTATATGTCAACATTTGCTAGTCTTTAGTAGATATGCCTTATATAAGTTCTCACGCATTTTATGCCGTATTAGCGATAGTTTATCAGCTGGTGAGATATCCAACTCATGATCACTCAAACTCTTCAGCTTTCGGGCTAACTTATATACACTACCGTACGCGATCATGTTCAAACCCAATAGCGCAAAATACGGGGTAACACCAATTGAACTTTGAATCGACGATCTCAACGAGAATTCTATTTCGGGCAAGTGCTTGTCCCACTCGGAATGATTACTCTGCAGGTATGACCGTACTGCAGCCAAAATGGATTGATTAACCCGTTCCGACGCGTTTGCTTACGGCGAATGAGTTGCCGTTCGCATATGCTTTACCCCGAAATTCGATACCAAAGCTGCAAATTCTTTACTCGCAAACTGTTTTCCATTATCAGATACGATCATCTCAGGTGTTCCAAATTTAAGGAAAACCTCACTAATTAAAAATTTCACAACTTTTTCAGTACTAGCCTTTGGCATAGCTTTGAGTAGCACAAATTTGGTCAAATGGTCTAGCACAATCAGAATGAAGCAGTTTCCATTTTTCGAACGTGGATATGACCCGAGAAATGAAAATCAATGAAAATTCGTTGAAACGGCCGTTCACTAATTGTTTCTGCTCCCATAGGCGGGCGTAATCTCCTGTTTGCAGGCTTCGACTCCTTACATACTTCGCAGTTGTTCACGAACTCGCGGACTTGAATGTTTTGATTTGGCCAGTAAAAGTACTCCTTTATTCTTCGGAGAGTTATGTGATTTGACTATAATGGTTTTAGTCAATTCCTGAGGCACCCATAGTTTCCATGAGAAGTCCTCATTCAAAACTATACCATCATAAGGTCGTACTCGCTTGTAGGCAATACCATCAATTACTTTTAAGTCTGGTAACCATTCAGAATTAGTTTCTCTAGTAGAAATAAGTTCCAAATAGTCGCTGGACTTGAACGCACTTGATCCGAGATCGATCAATCCTTCTACATCTGCTGAGACTTCATCCATGATGTAGCGTGATAGGGTATCGGGTACTAAATTTTGTTTCCCCTGCCTATGTTCTATGGTGAAATCAGAAGACTGCAAATGTAGACTCCACCGACCTAACCGGCCAGTGAGATCCTTATGTGACATAAGCCACTTTAGGCTACTGTGGTCAGTTATCACGGAGAAGGGCATAAATTCTATATAGGGTCTAAACTTCTTAATCGCCATAACGACCGCTAGACACTCACGGAATAATTCCTCTGCGCTGATGTCAATTTGCCACAAAAATATGCGATTAAGTGCTCGTCGCCGGAATCATCTTTCTGAAAAGAACCGCCCCAACGCCTATATCTGACGCATCGCACCGAACGTAAAAATGTCTAGAGAAGTCAGGGTGAGTAAGAAGTGGGCTCGTAACCAGAGCAGTCTTGAGCCGATCAAACGCAACTTTAGCTTCATCCGAAAACTTGAATTGCTTCCCCTTCTTTAGCGTGTCATTGATTGGAGCCGCAATGACAACATAGTCTGATATAAATTTCCTATACCAGCCTGCTGCTCCCATGAAACTCCGCACTTGCTTAGCTATTTTAGGGTAAGCAAATCGAGTAATTGTATCCACCTCCCACTATATAACCTAGATATCGTAGCTCCTTAAAGCAGAATTTAGATTTTGCCACACTGATGGTCAACCCTGCCTCGGACAGACGGCTAGCCACTCGTGACAGCAATTTCAAGTGTGTCGCAAAATCTGGAGACACTATCAAAATATCGTCTAAGTAGACGAAAACTCTATCCCGAAGCGCCGCAGGGATCACCTTATCGATTAAACGACACATCCTCTGGGCTGCATTACACAGCCCAAAGTGCATGACCGTGTACCGGTAAAGTGGTCTCCCAGGCACCGTGAAAGCAATTTTCTCCCTACTGGACGAATCTAGTGGTATCTGCCAAAATGCGTCTTTAAGATCGATACTAGAAATGTAGATCGTGTCTCCCAAGCGTCTAAGCAAACCCTCAATGTGTGGCAGAGGATAGGCAATCTTGACCGTCAGCGCATTGAGCTTTCTAGCGTCCAAACACAGCCGATTCTTTTTGCCCTTGCGGACCAAAGTAACCGGGTGACTCCAGGGACTTTCGCTAAGCTCAATGACACCAAGGTCAAGCATCCTATCCAGCTCTGCGTACATTAGTTTTTGAACCGCCGGTGAGACAGGATAGTGTCGATCTTTCACTGGAGTTGCATCACGAGTGTATGTGATGTATTTCTAAATTTGTCTTGCCGAGACCCTTTTTGCTATAGCAGGGGAACAACGATATGACACTATCTAATATCTGTTGTTGTTCTTTTGACAACTCATGGGATACAACATCTAGAATAGTTTCAGTCTCCTCAACGAGACTAACTCCATATGTCGTTAGACTATCTAGGTTGGCAAACATTTTAAAAACCTTCATAAAGTCGATACCCAAGAATAACTCCCGACTCAAAGTAGACTAAATAAAACGTTATGACCTGCGTTGTTTGGCCAAAAGTTACTGGTATTCTAACATGAAGGGGCTTAATCTCTCTTAACTTAGGCTTTGATTCTTTGTTACTACCTACACGGTTACAATTTTCTAAAATTCTAATGTGACTTACAGAGGATAAGGTTTTTCTGAAATCGCTGGGCTTATACAGCGGTCGACCTCGCCTCCCCAGTCCGAGACGGGTTCCGCTGCCTGTTTCCCTGACATTTAGGGCATTTAGGTGTGATAACATTTTCCTTACCACATCTGAAACAATATTGCCTAGTAATGGGCTCACTACAATCGAAAAAGCTATGTCCGACAACCTTACAGTTCCAACAGGTGTAACCACTTGTAGAACGAATACCATATACCTCAAGGTCTATTAAGGGCAAATCCTCCTCTTCGTATGTTATCTCATGCACTCGCTGAAAATTTGGGCGCTGCTGGTACAGTTGGCGCTGATTAGTTAATAGGTTCTCTGCACGCCGTACTTCGCGACAAAACTCAGAAAAAGTTCTTATTTTCACGGCAAACACCATCTGTGCCAAAGAAGGTTTTAAATTCCCTCTCATAATGTCCACCAACTACTCCTCTACATATGGACTCGCTTGCTGATTTCGCAATTTTATTACCGCATTATAAAAATCATCAAATGACGCATTTGGTCGCTGCCTACGGTTCAAAATTTACATTTGCACCTGATGCTCCTCCTCAAATTGGCGATATTGGGTCAGAAGGGCTTTCTCTAATTCCTCCCATACACTAATGTGAACTATCTTGTGGTAATCCCAGTACCAATCTAGTGTTGGGCCCTCTAACAAAAGATGAAAACTACGGAGGATTTCATCATCAGAACAATTGTAGTCTCTGCGTAGAGCTCCTACCCGGAAAATGAATTCTTGCACGTTCATCGTCTTACTAGTGCCGTCGAATTTTACCCCCACTTAGCAAGTTTAAAGCTATCTAGCGACTCTTGGTGACTAGACCTAGACATTGCCAAGTTATAGGGTTGATTTTGTGGTGGCTGAAAACCCGGTGCAGACCATGCATCCTGCGGATAGCCAACGGCTCTGTAATAAGTCGCAGCACCACTTTGTTGAGGCACGTGACTCCGCATTTGAGTTCCATACGCGTGTTGATAAGGGCCTTGTTTCGTCTGTTGCACCTGTGGCTGCTGTGACATACCCTGGTTCCTTTGCCAATCAGTATGTAATTGCTGAGGATCCTTCGGGATAATATTTGGCTGTTGTAGATGTTGTGGGGCTGGTTTTTGATGTTGTAAAGACGGTTGTTGTTGTGTTGGTTGTTGACGTTGTAAAGACGGTTGTTGTAATGTTGGTTGCGGACGTTGTACATTCACCTGCACACTTTGCTGGTTAATTTCAGTGCCTACATAATGCGGTGCTGGAATCAATGGAGGCATTAATTGTAATGTTCGCGCATCGGTATTTGTTTGTTATTGCTGTTGATACCCAGTCACAACAGAAGGCCGGAAACCAACTGGTGGCTGGGATAATATTGGCTGAACTCGTGATGAGACATGTGTTATACCACTTACGATAGGTATTGTGCCTGTTGTTGTGGTTGTTGGCAGATAATTACCAGCTGCTGCTTCTTCGATAGTCTGCTTTACTTCGAGCACAGCTCTTTGTATTTTATTATCGATCTTCTGCCACGATTTTGCTTGACACAAACCCATTGAAGCTTCAATGACGCGCATGGCTTCGCTGATATCTTGAGAAGCTTCAGCACTTGCGTTGCCTTCAACTCTTTAATGTGATTCACCAACAACATGATTATCAGTACTATTAAATGTGGGAGACCCTACAACTCGTTCAACGCTTCCAGAACTAACTGATAATTCGGGCACAATTGAATGAACTGGGTTCAGTGTAGTAAATGTTGTTGTTGTCGCTGTGGCGGACGATGGATTTGTCAAAGCCACTGTGGTTAAAGTATTCGTGCAACAAGTCGTGACTGCACTGGACGTAGGGGTGTTATTGGTGTCAGACAACATTTTACTTGCACTTCGTGTCAGTACTACCATTGAAAATTACGACAACAGAATAAAAGCTATTCAGAAACAACAAGCTAAAAAACGTAACTATTTTCCGCCTAATCTTAATACTGAAAAAACTAAATTCAGTCTAGATTTATTAAGCTGGATTAATTTTAAAAAATTAAAGATATAAACGTCTGATATAAAAACGAAACAATTCTCCACTACCTGATCAACGCAAAAAAAAGCAGAACAATCCGTGGATTAAAAAAAAACTATTTAAATTTCAGAAATAAATGAAAAACAGGAATATGACACTGTATGCGGCAGTATTCAGGGGAAAATAAAACTATAATGGTAAAAGTATATAATATTAAATTTAAGATTTTATGCATGTGTGTGTTTTATTAATTATAGTTCATCCTTTTTTTCAGGAGCAATACTAACTAAAACCTGGACAAAATTTTCTATCAAATGAGGAGAAAAAAATGTTGTTAACATCAGCACCAACAGAGATTATTGGGCTGCAGCTTAAACACAAATAAAAAAGTTTTAAGGACTAGCCACAAACATCCCTGCAATGCCGATCTCCCACCTTGTAACCTCGGTAAAAGATACGTAAGTAATATAATCCAAGTTTCAGTCCTCTGGTAAGCCACTAATACATAGTCATTTTAAAATTCAATTTCCGTAATGTGCTCCATTACTACCTTTTTCAACAACCTGAGCAATTAAACAATATTAATAAATAACAAAAATATTTAAGCCTCCGGATGTTAAGAAAAATGTTAGCTTCTGAGAATCCCATCCACCTCCTATGTCGCAACGCGCACCGGGGTACCTAGCTCTAAGTGTCGGTACTTACACAAGTGTGGGTGAGATGGCTCATAATGACTTAATGGACTCAATAAGGTGACACATTACAAAAACACGAATCGAGAAAGTACCTTTTCCGCGCAGAAAAACGTCGCTACTAGTTGAGTACTCTTATTTGACTCAACCGGACCTACGTTTCTGCCCAGAAAAGGAACTCTATCGAATGTACCTACTTACTGCTTACTCAGACTTGCTTCGGCCCCCAACGTTGGGCGCCATTTTGTAGTAGCTGGTTGTTAAAAACAATGAACACACAAATGTGTTAATGTCGCCAGATTGCTGGCGGCGCTGGCATGCTGGCGTATGCTCCGGCTAGGGCTCGCCGTCTTGGGGGGGATCTTGCCAACCAACCTGGTAGCGACAGCTATTTACAAAAATTTCATGCTTGCTGTTTCGCCGGTGGAATGCGAACAAAAGAAATTTGTTATTAAAGGAAGCCGAAAACACGTCTGGGTTACTCCATGCACACACATACTATAACATCCTCTGCCCGATGGTCTGCCAGGATGCTCGCCCACCCCTTTTAAGGTTAGAAAACCTCACCTTGGCATCATAAGGCAACAATTTTTAGATGCCCCAAATACGAACCTCTATCTTTGGCTTTACCTTCCCCTTTTACTTACCGCGCTGAAAACTTAAGCCTTCATATTAAAAAAAACTGAACTTTTCAAGATAGCAATACAATTGCATACATTTTTGTTTTATTCACAAAGCTAATGCAAAAAATTATATGCAATGCCAAGACATCAATTCAAAATATATTTTGTTGTTTTAAATTATTAGGCATTATTATAACAATTTAAGTATATTAAAATTTCCTTGTTTAATTTACATTATTCCAATTACTAACACTTATGAAATTTAGAAGAAATTACAAAATATACTAATGGTTTTTCTTATTTTCTTTCTTTATTTATATAAACAAACGTTTCTGCCTAAGAATAAATATTGAGCCAAAATGATCACTGGTATGACCGTCCGTCCGTGACCGTGTCTTGCGTACGGGTTTTAAAGTCCTAAGGTAGGTTTCAAGAAATTCGCGTAATATATATACATATATATATATATATATATATATATATATATATATATATATATATATATATATATAATGGGTGATTTTATAAGAACTATCGGAAAGTAAAAAAAAAAAAACACATAAAATTCAGAAAAATACATGAAATATTTATTTGGATCGATAGTTGGGTCGATATAATTTAATGTTTGAAGATTATTTCATGCAAATGTTGGCCGCGGCTGCGTCTCAAATGGTCCATCCGCTTAGTCCAATTTTGGCATACTCTTTCCAACATTTCGGCCGGTATCTCACGAATAATGTTGGCAATGTTGGCTTCCAGTGCGTCAATCGAAGCGGGCTTGTCGCTATAGACATTAGCCTTAACATAGCCCCACAAAAAATAGTCTAGAGGCGTTAAATCGCACGATCTGGGCGGCCAATTGACTGGTCCCAAGCGTGAAATAAACTGTTCACCGAACTCGCCTCTCAATTGGTCCATTGTTTCGCGTGCTGTGTGGCATGTGGCACCGTCTTGTTGAAACCACATGTCATGCAAGTCAAGCTCTTCCATTTTGGGCAGAAAAAAGTTTGTTATCATCGCACGATAGCGCTCACCATTCACAGTAACGTTGTGATTCGCATCATCTTTGAAGAAATACGGCCCAATGATGCCGCCAGCCCATAATCCGCATTGGTAGCTCTTGCAATGCTTCTGGCTGCTCTTCACTCCAAATACGGCAGTTTTGCTTGTTCACGTATCCATTCAACCAGAAATGAGCCTCGTCGCTGAACACAATTCTTCGCGCGCGATGAACTTTCTTAACAGAGCACGCATTTTGGTAATAAAATTCAATAATTTGCAAGCGTTGTTCGTTTGTAAGACGATTCATGATTAAATTATAGACCAAACTGAAGATGTTTGACAGTGACACAAGATACAAAACGTGCGTGAGCTGTCAAAACTAGTGTTGCCAAAAAGATAATAGCAAAAAAATCACTCGTTATATATATATATATATATATATATATATATATATATATATATATATATATATATATATATATATATATATATATATATATATATATATATATATATATATATATATATATATATATA
This sequence comes from Panzeria rudis, assembly GCA_956483635.1. Lineage (NCBI taxonomy): Eukaryota > Metazoa > Arthropoda > Insecta > Diptera > Tachinidae > Panzeria > Panzeria rudis. Next base: position 11,594,026 of record OY101452.1, on the reverse strand, counting down.
TATATATATATATATATATATATATATATATATATATATATATACATATATATATATATATATATATATATATATATATATTATATATATATATATATATATATATATATATATATATATATATATATATATATATATATATATATATATATATATATATATATATATATATATATATATAAATATATATATATATATATATATATATATATATATATATATATATATATATATATATATATATATATATATATATATATATATATATATATATATATATATATATATATATATATATATATATATATATATATATATATATATATATATATATATATATATATATATATATATATATATATATATATATATATATATATATATATATATATATATATATATATATATATATATATATATATATATATATATATATATATATATATATATATATATACATATATATATATATATATATATATATATATATATATATATATATATATATATATATATATATATATATATATATATATATATATATATATATATATATATATATATATATATATATATATATATATATATATATATATATATATATATATATATATATATATATATATATATATATATATATATATATATATATATATATATATATATATATATATATATATATATATATATATATATATATATATATATATATATATATATATATATATATATATATATATATATATATATATATATATATATATATATATATATATATATATATATATATATATATATATATATATATATATATATATATATATATTTCACTTTTTCTTTTATTTAAATTAAAAAAAAACTCTAGGGAACACTAGATTTTGCGCTTTTGCTCCCTGTAGGAAAAACGACTACCTATGGCTTGAGCTCAACCCTACAGGAACCACGCGCACTTTAGCCTTAAACTGCTAAAGGAATGTTTATTGAACGCAAGTATCTTTTATTCCCTAATTATAATTTTTTTAACTTAATATAAAAAAAAGATTAATATACATAAAAAAATTATATTATTTCAGTTCGTCACCGTCAGTAGTATTTTTTATTAGTGAAATGGCACGATACCTGATGCTACCTTTTGCTGTTGCTGCTGATTATGGTGTCTAATCGCCACTACCTGTTGCTGCTTCCCTTCTTCCACCCCTAGATATGGATTACGCCTTCAGAAAACTGGCGCAAAGTTGAAGAATCTGCCTTTTTATTTAAGTTTTATACAGTTTTTTTATGTTAACTTCTTCTTTCTTGGCTTTACTTGTATATATTTTCCTTTTTATGTCTTTTTGTTTTGCAACTAGCACAAGTAGCTTTAAATAGTTTAATTTAGTTTTTGGCTTTCCTTTTGGTTTAATTCACAACCACAATGTTCAATTGTAAAAAAACTTTTGTAAACTACAAAACTGTAAAATTTATTTTATTTTTGCTTTATTTTAATAAAAGACAAGTTTGAAATTTGATTTTTTAAACAAAATTCAAAATTAATAATAGCTACAAAACTGAACGTCGGATAGGTAGCCGATTAAACAATTTTTCTATTTAAAATTGGAAAACATCAAACTGATTTTACTTATTTATTTATTAAACAAAAACATGAAGGGCTTCTTCAAGCACATAGCCTTTAAATATGACGGTTAAACATGCAGAGCTATGAAAGAATATAGTAATGAATTTAAAAGGTTGGCACAACTACAACAAATGTTGAAGTTTCTATTAACGTGTAGAAAATTTGGTATAGTGCCTAGTCATACGAAAAATACAACAACAAAAGTTAAAAATCATTTTGAGTGTCGCACAATCAAACGACAACTAAATAAAATACAAAAATATTAAACTTGGAAATATCGCAGACAAACACCGATTTGAAATTAATAAAAAGAAAATTACATCATCTTAAACTCGGTATAGAAAACTTTGTTAGAGTAGAACTCAAAGAGAAAGAGCAAGCCACATACCAAAAACTATAAAAGAAAAACAAATAAGAAAGCTAAATGCGCTCAAAGAAATATTTTTTCATGAAGAGGGACTAATTTTTAATGAACATTGGTTTGGAAACAAAACGGAAGTAGAAATACCCTGGCAAAGTAAATGGTTGTTGTGTCTGGGGAAAAATTTTTCTTTACCCGTAGACCGAAAATGTTTTTCACCTATTGAAATTATAGCTGATGTAGAAGATAATACACATGGGGAAAAATAGGAGAGAAGAACCAATTTAGCCAATATGGTACAGTTTTTTAAAATAAATATTAAAAATAGTCCAAGAGAGAAATTTATTATAGCGATTTTTGAAAAAACAAAAAGGATCTTAAAGAAACACAATAACATAATAATAACACAAGCTGACAAGGGCAACAAAACGGTTGCAATTTACAAAGAACATTATGATATTAAAATGGAGAGACTGTTAGAAGATAAAGAAATTTACAGGGTTACGAGAACAAACCCCACCAGCAAACTTGTAAAAACCAACAATGTCATCATTGCGGAACTATACAAAAAGGAATATATAGACAAATGGCAAAAACGTACGCTGACATGTTCCGCTGACACCGCGCCAAGAATTTATGGACTGCCAAAAATTCATAAAAACGATATGCCTCTGCGATCCATAGTGTCCGCTATTCAAGTTCCATGTTACCAGCTCAGCAAATATGTAGGACGGGTCCTCAAAAATATAATTTCAACAAAATACAACGTTAAGAATACTTTTCAGTTAAAAAATCAATTAAATAACATAAAACTAGATGAGAAAGACTCATACGAAAAATACAACAACAAAAGTTAAAAATAATTTTGAGTGTCGCACAATCAAACGACAACTAAATAAAATACAAAAATATTAAACTTGGAAATATCGCAGACAAACACCGATTTGAAATTAATAAAAAGAAAATTACATCATCTTAAACTCGGTATAGAAAACTTTGTTAGAGTAGAACTCAAAGAGAAAGAGCAAGCCACATACCAAAAACTATAAAAGAAAAACAAATAAGAAAGCTAAATGCGCTCAAAGAAATATTTTTTCATGAAGAGGGACTAATTTTTAATGAACATTGGTTTGGAAACAAAACGGAAGTAGAAATACCCTGGCAAAGTAAATGGTTGTTGTGTCTGGGGAAAAATTTTTCTTTACCCGTAGACCGAAAATGTTTTTCACCTATTGAAATTATAGCTGATGTAGAAGATAATACACATGGGGAAAAAGAGGAGAGAAGAACCAATTTAGCCAATATGGTACAGTTTTTTAAAATAAATATTAAAAATAGTCCAAGAGAGAAATTTATTATAGCGATTTTTGAAAAAACAAAAAGGATCTTAAAGAAACACAATAACATAATAATAACACAAGCTGACAAGGGCAACAAAACGGTTGCAATTTACAAAGAACATTATGATATTAAAATGGAGAGACTGTTAGAAGATAAAGAAATTTACAGGGTTACGAGAACAAACCCCACCAGCAAACTTGTAAAAACCAACAATGTCATCATTGCGGAACTATACAAAAAGGAATATATAGACAAATGGCAAAAACGTACGCTGACATGTTCCGCTGACACCGCGCCAAGAATTTATGGACTGCCAAAAATTCATAAAAACGATATGCCTCTGCGATCCATAGTGTCCGCTATTCAAGTTCCATGTTACCAGCTCAGCAAATATGTAGGACGGGTCCTCAAAATATAATTTCAACAAAATACAACGTTTAGAATACTTTTCAGTTAAAAAATCAATTAAATAACATAAAACTAGATGAGAAAGACTCATTGGTATCTTTTGACGTAGTTTCACTCTTCACAAACATCCACATACATACTGCCATAAATAATATAATTGATAAATGGCCAACTATAAAAGAACACACTGCAATTCCAAAATCGACATTTTTAGATATACTAAAATTCTGCCTGTATGACAATAATTACTTCATATACAAAGATAAAATATACAACCCAATCTTCGGTATGCCCATGGGAAACTCTCTTTCCCCACAATTGCAGACATCGTATTAGATAACTTACTGGACGTGGCTTTGGCTGAACTTAAAAACAAAAACATTCATATTAAATACATAGCAAAACATGTAGATGATATTTTAGCTATAATTAATATTGACGAGACAGAGGAGACTTTAAAATCGTTTAATAGTTACCACCCGAAAATAAAATTTACCGTAGAAGTTGAAAATAGAGGGGAACTAGCATACCTTCATACAAAATTATATAAGAGTGAAAACAAAATAGTATTTGACTGGTATGCAAAACATACATCAACAGGCAGAATCATGAACTTCAACCCAACCAAAAACGGAAATTATCAGCACCGCAAAAAACTTCGTTGGAAGAGTATTGGACATAAGCGACAAACAGTTTCACGTTCAAAACATAAAGAAAATTACAAACATATCAACAAATAATAGCTTTCCTACTGTATTAATAAGATCCCTAATAAAATCCTATAAACCCACAACACACAATATTCATGGTAGCCCTAACCAAGATAAAAGGGTGCTGTTAGCTGGGTAGTTAGCGCGTTTGACTACAAACCCTGAGGTCTTGAGTTCGAGACTAGTTTCAGGCAAGCCAACAACATTATCCATTTTTCTCATGTGCATTGGTGTGTTATTGTGTTCGTTGTTGTTGGACTGTTAAAGTGATAAAGGCATAGCCCTGACCACTGTGGCAGTACCGGCGGCGAGTAATACTAACATATCCTAATGCACTTCACAGCACCCTCCTTCGTCGGTATTGTAGCAAAACCGTCAGCGAAGTAAAAGAACTAATAAAATGGACACACAGCTTAAACAACTCGATGCCTCTGCTTGACACCAGAGGGGCTTGCAACACTGCTCTACATAAAAACGCGCAATAGCAGGGTTGTAAATGAATTAAGCTTTCTATCTCTCTCCCACTTCACCACCTGTTCTCTCTAGACTATCCCTTTCCCAAAGAAGGTAACACAATAATTAATTAACTGGTACACATTAATTGCCTGATTGTGTTACTTCTCTTTATTAAAAAAAAAAAAAAATTACGTTTTTGCAGTATAAAATACATACCCGGTTTTACCGACAATAAAATTATAAAAACAACGATAAATAGTAACGATATTAATTTTGGCTATAAACCGAATAAAACACTAAATACGATATTCACGAAAACACCAATAGCAAAACTACAACCAAGGTGAATTAATTTTATCAGGTGGTGTTGATTCTAAAACAACTACAACATTACAATAACATTTGACACCTCAGTCCCTATGTCAAGGTATACAAATTTTGACATACGAGCATCTAATTTGCGGAAAAAAAGTAGAACAGCTGTGCTTATAATATCACCTGTATAAATCCACCTTGGCTACAACACAATAACGTTGTTTACGAAATACCGTGTAAAGGCATAGACAATGACACCTGTAATCTAGTGTACATAGGTACAACAAAAAGAAGTTTGGAAACAAGAATAAATGATCATAAAATCCCCTTTTACATTAACAAAGTTTACTTTGCAAAGTCTTGAGTTTGAGGGAGAGAAGGGAAAAACGAAGGGGGTGAGTACATACTTTGATCTTCTCGTAAAGTTGCTTTGTTCTTCGTTCGTCGTTTATAAATACATAGTCGTATAACCAACAACAAAACAACACAAACTTTGCAAAGTAAACTTTGCGTGTGCAGAAGTGAAACAAAGTTTAAAAAAAATTGAAAAAGTCTGAAAGGGGACAAAGCAGATATAAACAAAAACAAAGAAAGCACTGCATTAGCACAACACATCACACATACAAAACATAAACCTGACTTTGACAATATAAAAATACTGGGCAAAGTAAACAATATAAGAGGTATATAACAGAAAATCTCAGAATTCAGCAGAAAATAAGCAAAACAATGAACATTAAATAAATTTTCAAAAAATTTTATGTGCTAAAAATAGAACATGAATGCTTAATGTTTTTATTATAATACATATTAATGTGACGTTTATTCATATTGTAAGTAATTAATTGAAAATATGCTATTACAATTTTCAATGTTTTTCTTTTTAATAAAATAGACAAAATCCCTTGAAAAAGTGAACACAAAATTCACGAAACGTCGGGACAATATGAAATAAAAACTTTATTTTTTATCTACATAAAACAAGGTAGGTCATTAACAAAATGTACCAAATTTTACTAATATAAATGTTGTTGGAAATTAGAAAGATGTTTTTGTTTTTCTTAACGGCGGTAGCATGGTTTATTTTGTATAACGGGAACTTTAAAAAAATTTTAAATTCAGGGGTTTTATTGGTACGGAAAGGTTAATCTTCACATAGGAAAATTATGTAGATACACTGTACAGCTTATATCTAAATTAATATTTATATTCTAACAGCCATATTCATAAATATTTAAAACAGGGCAATAAACTACTTTTAAGCAAAATTTCAAAAATTGCATAAAAAAATGTATATTACATGAACATAAACCTTCAATAAATTAATATCATCGATATATTAATTTCAACTTCAAATATCTTTGCAAATTTAGCACACAGGAATACATGATATGATTTAAACTAAAGCTTGAAGTCTTGCCTATAAGCATTTACGTATGTTTTTTAAATTTTATAGAATATGTCACTTAATTATTTAAGTTAAACAAAATTAGCAAAAAAACACCATCAAAACACATGAAAGCAAAAAGAAATGTTAGTGATGTAGAAACAATCAACACAAATAAAAATAGGCTCGTTATTCGAGTACCTTTTTCATATATGATTAAAAGATTCGTGTGAACTCTTTTGTAATCATTTCTCTTTTTTGATTTTACTTCATAGAAAACTTGTGTTAAATAAGTTGAGAAATATATTATAAAGAGAGTTCAACAAATCTTAACTTACACGAAAACAATAAAAAGGTACTCGTTTTTTTCAATATCCGGATGAAATCATATTCTTTTTATTGCAACACTAACTACAAAACATAATGATGTTGCCAGTATCGAAATCTAAATTTCCTTACAACACACAATGTCTATTGTAGTGTTTATGAATGCAATTTTATATTAAACAGTTTTTAGCGTGAAACTGTTCAATAACAATTGTGAGTTTTAAACCTAAAATAAGAATTTTTATGAATTTGGCATATTTATAGTATTTGATATAATCAAGAAGACAAAAAAAAATCAGTTAAAGTTCAACGAACTTTGGTTCGAACAGCTGTGTTACTATACGTGGTTGGGTGTATGTGCACGAAAAAAAGTAGGTTACAACATGTTGCGATTGAAATACGTAGATTACAACATGTTGTGATCGAACATAGGTTACAACATTTTAGCTGATCGTCAGCATTACCGTTGGTGCTACTAAAATGGCAACTTGCCACTTTTTCGACTGCGTGGATACTATTTTGCTACTTTTACAAAATTCACCCAAATGTGATACTTTTTGTAATTCTTGCCACTTTTTTGACACTTTTTACTAAATGAAGAGATCATTTAGACAATTTTCCTTACGCAGTGAACTAAGTGGTGTTTTTTTTTGCAAAATCAATCTTTACATTACACTGCTTTATAAGCAAAATGTATAAAGTTTCTAATGCATTTTTTAGGGTGATTAAGATATGCTTAACACAAGAAAAGTAAAGAAAAATTTTTAATTTCGGCAATTTTCTGATAACGGTACATTTGTGTTTTTTCGATGTATACATACTTCCCAGATTCAAAAGCTGGTTCGATTAAAGTTATCTATATATTATTTGAAAAGCTTAAAAATTACGCATCGAATAGTGGATAATTGGCTTTCATTGGATAAAAAATTACTGAGTTATTGGTGGTCAAATTTAAAAAAATTTTTTGTTGTCTCTTCTGAAGCTGTACCACAAATAATAACAAAATCCATAGTTGTAAACTATTATTTACTAGTCTATTCGATTAAAAACAAATTACGCCATAATGGGCCGAAATTGGATAAAAACTGAAAATGGTATAAAAAAAAAACACAAACCTTTAAATTTACTAAAAAAATGCACTATATAGTAAAAATCAAAATAAAACAAAACTATTAAATAAAAGATTTGCTAGTAAATTGAACCACCTGTTGGAAGAAGGGAATAAATCCAAAAATATGGAACAGAGATAAATGAAAAAAAACTTCATAACTTTTTATTTTCTTCACATAGCATTTTATAACATTTGGATGAATAAGATTGGATTGGTTGCATAACAATAGACCAGATTTCCTAATATTAATATTTACTGATATATACACAAATAAACTTCTTGGATTTATTCCCTTCTTCCAACTGATTAAAAAAAAATAAATATAAATAAAAGGCAATTTTTAACAAGGGTATATTTATTTCTTAAAAATAATGAATGAAGTAGTTAATATCATTTATTCGTCATCATTTTCAGCAGTTTCGATTGTTGTAGTAGTTCAATAGATAATATTATAATATCATATTCTTTGAATTCGTCGGGAATTTATTGTTTTATTTTTCGAATGCCAATAATTTGTTTCGTATTTATTGGCATTTTGGAAGTGTATGCCTTTATAAATGGTAATTTTGAGCAAAAAAGTGTCTTTAGGAGAGCCATCTATAAATTCAGAATCCATTTATATAACCTTTTTGACTTGAACAGTATTCAAAATGTCTGTAATTCATATCTTGAATAGGTTTTTCTTATTCAATGACTTATAGGTGATTTTTAAAATAATTTTGCCAGGAATTTTTAATATCAACAATCAATTCTGAAGTAACAAATATCACAGAAAAATCAGAATTTTTGCTATTAAAGTTTTACTTTTTTGAACTTAATTGCACCAGCATTCATTTTTTGTTGATTATCAGTTGGAAAAAGGGAATAAATGACCGGATCTATTCCCTTTTTCCATTTGACTCTTTTTTTAGTCGCATGAAATTCTATTAAATATAAGTGTTACATTTTTGTCTTTAACACATATAATAGAGCTATGTTTCAAGTAAACAAAAAAGTGTATACCTCAATTTAGGAAAAATGGCGTTTATTCCCTTCTTTAAGCTGATGGTTCAATTGAAATGCTAGTGTTTTCGTTTTTTTCTGCTAGCATTTTTAAAATCGAATAGACTATTCAATAAAGATATTTAGCTAGGATTTTTTTTTTATTTCTGGTACAAAACAGCTTCCGAATAGACAACACTTGGTGAAAAACGATAAATATTAAAAAAAAATTAAATTTTATCCCCTATAACTAAATCATTTTTTATCCGATCAAAGTCAATTATCCACTATTCGAAGCGTAGTTTTATATATTTTCAAACAATAGCACTTTAATTAAATCAGCCTTGGAATGTGTATAGCGCTTTAACGGGAAGTATACATCGAAAACACAAACGTACCGTTATATAGACAATGGCCGAAATGAAAATTTTTATTTCATATATTTCTTGTTATTAAAGGTGCACCTTTTTTTCTCTCAGAAATCCCCTTTTTGTGCCCCTTTTTGAAAATGTTCAACGGTAACGCTGCTGATCGTGGCTATTCCTACAGATTCGATCATTCTGTACATTTAGTTTTCATTTGTCTTCCTTGCGCAATACAAAAATATAAAAAAAGTCCGAACAATACAAGGTGGATTTATACAGGTGATATTGTAAGCACAGCTGTTCTACTTTTTTCCGCAATTTAGATGCTCGTATGTCAAAATTTGTATACGTTGCCATAGGGGCTGAGATGTTAAATGTTATTGTAATGTTGTAGTTGTTTTAGAATCAACACCACCTGATAAAATTAATTCAAACTTGAAACAATACAAGAATAAAAAAATAAAGAATATTATTGATCCATTCACCTATCGCACGTTCTGTAGAAGGCCTTCTCCATATTCGATGTGCGCTATACTAACAAAATGTAAGGAATGATTTTATTCTTGTATTACTTAATCTATTCAGATTAACATCCAAGTTGTGCATTGATTAGCAATAGTCGATACAGATATATGTAAGTATATGAATGAGGATACATCCGTATACCTGCATAAGTACTGGTTAATAAAGTGATATATAGGGTAAAATTCAAATCTGGTTTACACCATCCAAACGAAGGCAAGCTGAATAAATCTAGAAGATCTAAAGGCTCATCTGAATATTTGATTAAGTCGGGCCGAGTAAAGTGTATCGAAGCTCCGTGGTAGTTATCAATATGTTGTGTAGGGTGCTGCATTGATATTGTTTCGTTTTGGTTGGTAAAAAAAATCACATATTCCCCGTATAATCAGGGTTTAACTGCAAACTCGTGGGTGGACTGAGGAACTAGTTTGCAGTTACGTGGTTAAGAAAAATTAAAATAAGTTAAGGAGTTTTGCTAGTGATTAGGTGCAATTCTGTTACGTTCTTTTTTTTTTGTTTATTTTATTTTTTTCCTCTTATTTATATACCCAGATGGGTTAGTGGCGAGCATGTCTTAAGAAGAGTCTTGTAATAATTTGAGAAGTGATGTTTTATTCGCAGTAAAATATAGAAATTTTGTATATTCTGTTATTACACTGTTACCTTAATCAGGGTATTTAAAATGATTTGGTTGATATAATTTGACAATGTACAGAAGGATTCCTTGTGGATTCAACGATGTTTCATCCGAACTTGCAGATACAAAAGGCACCGGAAAAAGGCACTTTTCAAAGAAATTGCGTTAAAAGAAACTTTCGTATACACAAATGTCACAATCTGTACACGTAATACCAAGGCGCCCCCTATCGTTGAGTAGTACGATATATGCAAAACTTACAACGTTGTTTTACCCTTATGAAAGCTTTGACAGGAATAACAACGGTTATTGTCTGGTGAAAGTTCGGAATATGATAGATTCGGGTAGCTGGTATTGCTTAGATATTTTACGTATTACCCTTAATTGGCCAAACCATAATATTTCTATGTTTTGCAACTTGTTATGGGCCTTCATTCATTCATGCATGAAGAAAATTTTCCTGCCCTGATATGTTTGTTTTACATCAGACAAACTCTTAACATTTCTTGTGTGCTTACATATATCGTCCTTCTCTAGCTTCATATGTCACGTACAGGAGTGTAAGAAAACGATAGGAAAATTTTGTGATAAAATCATATGTTCATAAAAAATTTATGGGTGCTAGGGTATTTTTATTCCCGGACTTTTTTGTATACCGGGAGAGCGGGAAATAAAAAATAAATTCCCGGGATCCCGGGAATTTAACAACGTAATAAAATATTAACCAAACATTTTAATTTTCAAAATACATTGATGTTTATACGAGTAAATTGAATCATTGAATCATTATATATTTTAAACTGAGCTTTAATTTAAAAGTATTTCACAAACAAAACAGTTTCTAAAGAAATGAGATAAAAAAAGCAAAAAACTTAACAAAAAAAGAAAAATTGTTCAATTCAATTCAATTCGTATTAACGTATATGTGTTGTTTAATCGTCTAATTATACAATATTGTATTTTTGTTGTTAGCAATTTCCATACAAAACTGCGTTATAATTATACGATTGATTTTTATATGTTTTCCAAATGGTTGTATTGGCTGGAAATATTTCATTTGCTAGATTACTTTGTAAACAAATATAAAGTATAGAATGGGAACCAGCTAGTTGTTCAAAAAACTTCGCAAAATTATGATTATTTGCAAAATCAAAAGTAAATAAATGCAAACATTGATATCAAGGTTTGATATAGATTAGAAGTGACTCGAGCTCTCAAAAACTTGGAGTAAATCAAGCATATCGCGAAAATGTCGAAAATTCGCCAAAAATATCTATATTTTAAACTAGCCCGAAGATTGTAAGGAAAGTCAAACACTCGGGGAAAACGCCAAAATTATGAAAATTTGCTAAAACTTGATAAAATTTTAAAGATTACAAAGCGTAATATTGATTAAAACATTTTAAAAATGTAAAAAAGCCAAAACATTGGGAAAATTACACCTGTCGCGAAAAAAAGTGAAAATTCGCGAAAAATTAAAAATTTTAAACAAGCAATAATTTTGATTAAAAATCGCTAAAACTGTGAGGAATGCAAAAAATTTGGTAAAAATCGCGTAAATAGCGAAAATTCGCAAAAACTTGATAATAGCGGCATGATAACAACATGCTTTAAAATCGGCCAAACTGTGAGGAAGCTGAAAACTTGCAAAAAGTCGATTTTATCGCGAACTTTGCGAAAATTCGCGAGAAGTTGCAAAATCGGAAACAAGCCCTAAAATTGATTAGAAATTGCCAACACAGTCAAAAACGACAAAATTCGCAAAAATCGCAAAAAAAATTGGAAATTAGCGAAAACTTGCTAATTGTATTAAAGAAATCTTTAAACCTGTAAATAATAACAAAATTCGTTTTTCGGCATAAATTATTTACTGAAAATGAACTCACTACATTGAATTAACATATAAAATACGACAAAATAACGATACAACAAATTTGTCTGTTCACAAGCACATAAGCAAGTGTCGTCTTTTTTTAAACGATAAGACATACGACTGAGCTTGTGAATTGAACAAATATTTTTATCGACATTTAAAGGAATCTTCGTATTTAAAAACTATTTTAGACCGAGCAAAAAGAGAGTACACAAATCATTAGTAAAATCCCTGATGAACTGAAATCAAAGTAGTTTTATTTCTGGTCATTCATCAATGATTTTAACACGTGGTTGTCAGAGGGCTGAAGTGATCAAAAGAGTGATTAAAAAGTTATCTAGGATACATGTTGCAGTCTTAGAATATTAAATTCAGTCCTTTACTTCTTGGTATGCAATGAAAATTATCTGCCCTTAGAAAATTTTTACTTTTATATTCTTTGTTGCAAATGGCTTTTTAAAACAGTCAATAGCGGATTTCAGTGTTTGATGCAAGTGTTCTTGCGAAAGTGAAAATGCAAAATTTTGTAGTCTTTTTTTAACTTAATGTCTTTTGTTGTTGGATTTCATAAAAAAGTTACGATATTTTGCATTTAAAGGTTGCTTGAAAGTCCTATCTTGCATCACCGTCGTCTGAAGTAATATCTGTTTCCCCATTTTATTCGCCATTAAATGCATCAAAAAACGTGCATAAAGATTTTCTGGATATTTAATTACCGTGCATTTCGATGCATATTGAAATATTGCACTTGCTTTTACTAAACAAAATTTGGTTCCTTTAAATAATTAATTAAAGACAACATTTTTTCTCTTCGTTCTTCAATCCAAAATAATTTCATATACAGCTATTTTTAATTATCTGCACAGTCAACTTTTCACGATTTCTTGTGCAGATAAATCCAAAATGCTGTTAGGTTAAATGTACTTATTTGCCTTAATGTGCAAGTAAGCACAATTATTAAGTGTGTGCAGCTAGCTTTGATTTTTTATATGAAAATAATTTAAAACTGCCAAAAAATATTTTAAAGGTACAGGTATACAAGGTGCACTCAAAAATCGATTTTGAAGAATAACCCATTTGTGATCGATTATGGCCTTGTTGGCTAGATCGCTGAAGTTCAATAAAATAAATTAAATTAAAATTAAATATTTTGCGCACTTAAGTCAAAATGCAGCTAAGATTGAATTTTTGTACGAAAATTGTGTCAAAGTACCAAAAATTAAAGGCATTTATCCTAAAAGTGCAGGTATAGAACGTGTACTTAAAAAACGAAATTGTATGTAATTTTAAAAAATAGTGACACAAATTAATAATTTTGTGCAGTTGAGTCAAAAGTGCGCTTAAAAAAGGCAGTTAAATCGAAACTAGTTAACACTTTGAGGCATCGTTAGTGTCTTTCTCCTTACATAGATATTATTTCATGATGAACGATAACAATTTATAGAGAAAAAAAGGATTTTTGGGTGACGAAATAGTACTTTTTATGTGTATAATTCCCGGGAATTCCCGGGATAGCGGGAAATGAAAATAAGCGATTCCCGTCCCGGGAATTCCCTGGAAAAAAACCCTAATAGGTGCCTATACAATTATTTATTTATAATCGTTTTGGTGATGTTAAAATTTGTTCTATTAAAACTATGTCCGCTAGATTGTCGGTATTATAGAGATATTGCGTGAATTGTTCACATCTAAAAGAGATTACGTATACTGTGTTTAAAATGTTTTTATTGCGCTGTTCATGTTATTATGCATCTTTTTACGTACCTAAGTTAACTTGAACTAGAAACGATGCAATGGAAGTTAATCATTACGTACTAAAAGAACCGGTATACATTATTGGAGGACATATCTTCAAATTATCACTGGAAAACATCACCATTGATATTTGGAGCGAGGAAAATATACACCCCTTTCTACATTTGTCTGTTTCTTGGTGTCACAAAATACAACTTGCACAAAATACTTACAGTCTTGAATCAAAGACAACTTATTGTAGCGAGGGCCAGCATGACCATTACACTATTTATATATAAAATTATTTATATTGTTACGAAATGAAAATGCAGATTCAAATGTAACGGCACAAACTGACAACCCGATCATTATCTGCTTTATACCCCTAAATCACTGTAATAAAATCAAAACCTGGCAACCAAGTACCACAATTAAACTTGGCATCACTCGACAACTGCCAATACAATTCAAAATAACGGAAAATGGAAGTTTTTGGAATCTTCAGGAAACGGTAGCTAGAACCTACAAGATTATTCGAGACTGCTTAATTGCAATTACAAACAGTGACATGAAACTGAACACAAAATGCCAGCTGTCGCACCCGTTTTTGATGATGCTGCTGAAATCTAAAAAGAATTGTAGTTTTTTCAAATTAATTCAAACATTCTTTATAAGAAGCGTAATTTTATGTGAGGGTCATGTATTGTTTTTTATATATACATAAGCCAACCATTTTCTTGGATATTAATTCAAAATAGAAATATATGTGTAATTAATTGAAAAATTAAAAAAAGGACATTATTAATTAATAAAATAAAAAAGGACATTATTAATTAATAAAAAGGACATTAATAATAATAAAAAGGACAATAAAAAAATAGAAGCCATGAAGTTTGAAGAGCTAAAAGTTGAGCAGCTAAAAAAAGAGCTGAGTAAACTGGAACTGCCAACAACAGGCAATAAAGTGGAACTTCAGAAGAGGCTGATAGATGAGTTCAAGCAGCGTGGCATCGACATCGGGACATACGAATTTTAGGATAAGGAGGAAATAGAGGTATGTACTCGTGCCACGACAAGCAACATGGATTTAAGCACAATGTTCGCCGCTATGATGGAAAAATTTCAAGAAGTCAAAGAAACATCTAGAGGTAACAATGAGAGAATGCTGGCTGAAGTTCAAGAAACATCTAGAGCTAACAATGAGAGAATGCTGGCTGAAGTGAAGGCTGAAGTTCAAGAAACATCTAGAGTGAATAACGAGAAACTTTTAGAAAAAAAAAACGAGAGAATGCTAGCTGAAGTTAAGGCTGAAGTTCAGGTGACATCTAAGGCCACAAATGAGAAGCTAGTGGAAATTTCTGAGGCCATAAATAGAAGAGTAGATGGCATTGAGGTACAAGTCAGCAAATTTGACGAGAAACTCTCAGAACTAGAGAATAAACTTCATAGCCTAGAAGTTGGTGGCGTCGAAGTGCATGTAAAAGATGTGGACGAGAAATTGCATGACTTGGAAGCAAAAATTGTTAATCTTCAGTGTCAAGGAGGGCCAGTGAGAGTTATTCCAGAGGCTTCCAGCAGAGTAAAGACGCCTTGTTTCGATGGCAGCGCACCTTTGAACATCTTCAAGTTCCAGTTCGAAACAGTTGCCAGCAAAAATGGTTGGAACAGTGAAGAAAAGGCCATAGAGCTGATTTTGACCTTAAAAGGAGCCGCAGCAGAAGTACTTGAAACCGTACCAGGGAGCTGCAGAAATAATTTTGATGACATAATGGCGGCACTGCAGCGGAAATATGGTGGCGAACATAAGCGAGATATATACCGCATGGAATTGCGATGTAGAGGACAAAAGCCCAATGAGTCTCTACAAGATTTCGCAATGGAAATTGAGCGGTTAGTGCAGCTTACGTATCCAGGTGAAAACCACCCATTCCTGGATCATGTCAAAACAGAGGCGTTTGTTAATGGCATCCGTGATCCTGACATCAAGCTTGCAGTGTGTGCTACACAAAAGGCTACATTCGCAGAAATGGTTTCATTTGCACTAGCTCAGGAGACTGCTAGGGTGATTTGGAAGCCACAGGTGTGCAAGGTGCGGAACGTGGAGGTCATTGCAGAAAATGAGAGTGATCTAGTCTCTAGCATCAAGGAGGCAGTGAGACAAGCATTGGCGGAGAAGGACGGCAAAGTAAAAGCTAAGTGTTATAACTGAGGCAAAATTGGCCACTTCCAGCGCAACTGCAAGGCGCCAAGAAAAAGAGCCAGATCTGTTTCGCCACCAAGGAATAGTAAACGGGAGCTAGCACTAAGGGGCAAGAGCTAGCTCCCACAAACGACGGCCCCACAATCTCCATATCAGTAATGCAGCAGAAAAATAGCAACCTTACTTCATGTGGATACATCAACGGCGAAAAGCACATCTTCACCATACACAGGAGCGTCGCAGTCAATAATCAGGCCCGATATAGTAAAGGGAAAGTGTGAACCTTTAAGGAATATAAGACTACGTACAGCTACTGGGGAGCCTGCCACTGTCTACGGTAAGACTGAAGCGAAGGTGACTATAGCCAATATAAGCGTGAAACATGTGTTTATCGTTGCCGATATTGTTGACGAGGTTATTATTGGAGCCGATTTTATGATAAACCATGGCATCAACCTGCATATGGGGCAA
The DNA here is from genome assembly GCA_956483635.1 of Panzeria rudis. NCBI lineage: Eukaryota > Metazoa > Arthropoda > Insecta > Diptera > Tachinidae > Panzeria > Panzeria rudis. Next base: position 11,577,212 of record OY101452.1, on the reverse strand, counting down.
CAAGTGATGATTTGGCGTAATGTTGAAATACCGCTTGATGTTGGATATGACAATCAAACGCACGTAAGGAAACTAGTTGCTATTGAAAACCAGACGATACCACCGCAGTCTGAATCAGTAATATGGGCACGCATGGAAGGAGATTATGAGGACAATCGGTTGTTGGTAGTAGAACCAACAGAAATTAAGAGCGAGCTATTAACAGCAAAAGCCCTCGTAAAAACTTGCAAAGGAGGAAAGATCCCTATAAGAGTACTTAATTTATCAGGCAACGAAAAAGTCGTCAACGGAAATTCTGCTATAGGCCAGTGTACTCCACCAGAGGCAATAATAAACTGCGAGAGAAAGCCAGAACCAGCCAATATGTCCACAAAAGAACGTGAACAATTTGAAGAACACGTGGGGAAATGGGTAGCAGGATTAGCAGCTCCTGATAGAAATAAAACTAAACAGCTGCTACAAAGGCACACCAGCGTCTTCGCCTTGAAAGATCAAAGCCAAGGGAGAACGGCAATAGTGAAACATGAAATAAATACAGGCGAAGCGAGGCCGATCAAACAGCCACCCAGAAGTGTACCCCTAGCAAAACGGAATGAGGTAAAAGAACTCGTCCATGAAATGGAGCGGAATGGTGTAATCGAGCCATCTTCAAGTCCTTGGAGTTCGCCCGTGGTCTTAGTCAAAAAGAAGGATGGCAGTACGAGATTCTGCGTAGACTAAGAAAGCTTAATGACGTTACTAAGACGGACAGTTATCCGCTACCAAGAATTGACGACACTTAAGACACGCTGGCTGGAACGAAATGGTTCTCCACGTTGGACGTTGGAGATTGCAGAGAAAGATAAGGAGAAAACTGCTTTTAGCGCGAGCGATGGATTATGGCAGTTTAAAGTTATGCCATTCGGGCTCTGCAATGCTCCAGCTACTTTTGAACGCCTAATGGAACGAGTGCTGAAGGGAATTCACTGGAAGACTTGCTTGGTGTACCTTGATGACATCGTCGTGATGGCAAAGACTTTTGATGAGCACCTCAAAAATTTGGCAGAAGTTCTTCAACACATATCATCAGCTGGTTTAAAACTTAGCGTGAGGAAATGTGCATTGTTCCAGAAAGAAGTAAAGTATTTGGGCCATCGAGTTACGGCAGACGGAATCTCAACAGATGAAGATAAAATACGAGCAGTTAAAGACTGGCCTCGCCCGAAAAATCTTCATGAGCTGCGCAGCTTTCTGGGCCTTTGTACATACTACAGACGCTTTGTACCAAATTTTGCCAACGTCGCTGCAAGCCTGCATGAGCTGACCAAGAAGTCGAGGCCGTATCACTGGGGCGAACAGCAGGAGAATGCGTTCCAGACACTAAAGGATTTACTGAGTACGTCACCAGTACTAGCCTACCCCATAGCTGGAGAAACATTTTTGCTTGATACCGATGCGAGCGGCTATGGCAGAGGAGGTGTGTTGTCGCAAGTTGTCAATGGCACAGAAAAAGTGATAGGCTATTATAGCCGTATACTCTCAAAGCCTGAGAGAAACTACTGTGTGACACGACGTGAGCTTTTCGCAGTGTTGGAGTGCATAAAACACTACCATAAGTACCTGTATGGCCAACACTTTACGCTGAGGACCGACCATTCTGCATTGAGATGGCTGTTGCAATTTAAAAATCCTGAAGGGCACCTAGCGCGCTGGATTGAACGTCTTCAAAGCTACGACTTCAGCATCGAGCATAGAAGGGGCGTAAAGCATAACAATGCAGATGCTTTATCACGACGGCCCTGCAGCTTGGAGTGCAGACATTGTGTTAAGGCCGAAAAGAAGGAATGCGTTATTGATGTTCGGCTAACGCACATCGATTCCGATGAGGACTGGTCAGCGGCACAGAGAAACGACACCATATTGGCGACAATTATGGCAGCCAAAGAGGAAAATAGAAGACCTGCTCGCAATGTAATATCAGCTGAAAGCCCACTTGTGAAATCTTATTGGGCTCAGTGGAATAGCCTGAAGCTGATAAACGGGTGCTTGTACCGCGTATGGGAAAGTGCAGATGGTAAAATGGCTTCCAACCTAATAGTTGTGCCATCCTCCAAGGTGAATAAGGTTTTGCACGAGTTCCAAATGGCGGTCATCTGGGAGTGACAAAAACGCTGGAGAAGCTAAAACAGCGTTTTTATTGGGTTGGGTGTCAACAAGCCGTAGCCGACTGGATAGCAAACTGCCCACAGTGCATCGCAGCAAAAGGACCAGCAAGAAAAAGTCGAGGACAGCTGCAACAATACAACTCGGGTGCACCATTTGAACGGATAGCAATGGATGTAGCAGGTCCTTTTCCCGTCAGCGAAGCCGGGAATCGCTATGTTCTTGTGGTGATGGACTATTTTAGTAAATGGCCAGAAGTATATACCATACCCAATCAAGAAGCAAGGACAGTTGTGAATGTATTTGTCAACAACTGGGTATGTCGCTATGGTGTTCCAATAGAATTACATTCTGACCAAGGTAGAAACTTCGAGTCTGCTATATTCCGTTAAATGTGCGAATTGTATGGGATAAAGAAAACAAGAACGACGGCGCTGCACCCACAGTCCGATGGCATGGTAGAAAGATTTAATCGTACTCTAGAGGAGTACCTGCGAAAAGTGGTAAGCGCGCATCAAAAGGACTGGGACGAGCACATTCCCAAATTTTTGTTGGCATATAGGTCAGCTGTACATGACTCAACATCACGAACACCTGCTAAAATTGTCTTCGGGACGGAATTAAAATTGCCTGGTGATTTGGAATTTGGCGTTAAGCCTACACCAACAAGTGAAGAAGGCACCAGCTCTTCCCAAGAGCAAGAAAATTTAAATGAGCTACATGAATTTGTACGCAACCGAATTAGAATGGCCAGTGACAAGGTGAAGGCTAGATATGACCGAGCTGCAAATTCTGAGGGATTCAATGAGGGTCAATTGGTTCTACTTTACAACCCACAACGAAAGAAGGGATTGTCTCCAAAATTGCAGACTCATTGGGATGGACCGTATAAGGTTATTAAAAGGTTGAACGATGTCGTCTATAGGTTACAGAAGTACAACAGCCCAAGGTCCAAAATGAAAATCGTACACCTGGAACGACTGGCGCACTATGGAAAAGGTGATTGTGTGCCTATTCGGGACGAACAGGCTTAAGAGGGCGGCAGTGTTACGAAATGAAAATGCAGATTCAAATGTAACGGCACAAACTGACAACCCGATCATTATCTGCTTTATACCCCTAAATCACTGTAATAAAATCAAAACCTGGCAACCAAGTACCACAATTAAACTTGGCATCACTCGACAACTGCCAATAGAATTCAAAATAACGGAAAATGGAAGTTTCCGGAATCTTCAGGAAACGGTAGCTAGAACCTACAAGATTATTCGAGACTGCTTAATTGCAATTACAAACAGTGACATGAAACTTAAACAACATCAGCTGCAAGAGATGTAAACTTGATAACAGCATAATTTGTTTAAGTTGCAAACATTAGAGTATGTGTGTGTGCGAAGATAAACAAACAGAAGAAAAATCTCATGCATCTACACACGCACATACACTACACTATAGCAAGACCAAATGATCATGCCGTATACTTAAAGATAAAAAGAGACAACTACATTCCAGAAAGTTAGCGAAGTTACCAGAAGGTTTTATAATTTATTATATAAGGGGAGGCTGCCAGACGACATGCATTAATGTGTTTTTAAACTTAGACGAGTAAACATCGCCAAATATAGTTAGTGTGTACATCGTGTTAGTTGTACGTGTTTTTAAAGTAATAAATAAAGTGTTACTGAGAATTTATTTGTAAAATAAATACCCGTGTTTTATTTTATTGCAATTCAACGAATCCTGTGAAAATAATAAAACCGTTTTTATGTAAAGGACTAAAAACGTAACAATATATACATACAAATATACATCTGCACGTACGTACGTCAGGGTTGTCAGATATGGCGATTTCTCGCCAAACGTGGCGTTTTTAAACTGGCTTGGCGTCAAAATATTTGATTTGGCGACATGGCGATTTTTCTAGCGATAAACAAATTGGTTGGCGATTTTTATGGCTATTTTTCAGAAAATTTTAAATTGAAAATTTTTATAATTCAGGAAAATTACTTTGTTTTTCGAAAATAAATCCCACTAAAACTTGTCTGGAATATATAAAAACAAAGTGGTTTTGGTGTTTTTTCTTATATTAATTACAACCATTAATGGATTTTGAATGTTGTTGAGAAAAATTGGCAAGAAATAATTTTTGGCGATTATTTTTTAAAAACTTATATAAAAAATAAATTATATAAAAACAAATTTACTACAAAATATATGTTAAGAAAAACTACATAAAACTTTTACGACTTTTAGCGATTTTTTAAATCAATTTGGCGAAATAGGTCAGAAAATATCTGACAACCCTGACGTACGTATGTACATAACTGGGGGTCTACATTAGCCATGAAGTTGGTATGACCATCATGTCGGACATCGTACATGGCTAATGTAGACCGCTCATGTCCATGTTTCGTCCATGCTCTGCCATCGATGCCCGAACATATGGCTGAGCATCAATGTTCGCCATGAGATTCGCTGTCAACAACCTTTTTTAATAGAAAGAAAAGAGACAGAAAGAAATTGTTAAATATTCCATTTCTATTGCACTACCACCAAATACATTAACAAGGCAGAGCATGGACATCGCACGTATTCACCACACAAAGAAGTTGATGATTTTTTTGCAGTTGCTCTGCCGTCGTCATGTTCATGTTATGTTCGAGCCGATGGCTCGTGAAGACGTAGGGTAATGGATATGTATCACGTTGTCTTGGAAACAAAAGACTAGAGAAATATGTATATCGTCACCTAAAACGCAAACAGGCCTAACTAGCAAAAAATTTTAATTGACATTTGTATAAATTCAGATGTATTTCATCAATATACATCACCACATCAGAGTTCCCGGAACTAAAATTGCGATTTTATTGAGAAAATAGAACACCAAAAATAATGTAATTAATCAGCTCAATTACATTATTTTTCTATTCCCCCTTCAATTTTTAAATTTCTTATAAATTATGGTTCACAAGATACAGCCCAATGTCAAAATTACACAACTTCCTTTGGGGCATCCTTTCAATATTAGGTTTTATTTAAATGTTGATATTTATTATTATAGCGGTCATAGTAGCGGTCATACATCGGTATAGGCGATATTTTACTGTCGATACGACGATACTTTTTACATTTTTTTAGAGTTTATTTCTTAACAAATAACTTATTTCTGTTACTTTTACCAACAATTAAATTCAGTTCGTTGTTTTTTAAATCTTATTTATATCAATTTTAAATATTAATAATATTTTACACTCTCATTTTGTAAAAAATATAACTTATTTTTTGTTAATATTATCATGAACTCAAATTCAATGCGGTGTTCTTTAAATCTTATTTCCAGAAAAAAAGACACTCCAAAGAAGTCATGAAAATGTAGAATTCAAGATCCGGAAGTATTACAAATTCGGATCATTTCTAATTAGTTTTACATATCCTTGTCATTGCAAGAAGTTCTCTTTTTCGATTACACAGCTCAACACGATTTCTAAGGCCCGTGATTTCTTAGTCAAACTGAGCACCAATGCCTGTAAATTTCTTTTTTTGAATTGACTCTGTATCTCGAGATTTTCCGTTATAAAGAAAAAAATAGGATGCTGAATCACATAATTTGTATTTACTCGAGACCTAGTTCTTTGATTAAATTAAAAAAACACCGAAGGATCGGAAGTAAAATATGGGAATTTAAACGCAAAACTATGTTTTCATGTAAATTTAAGTGAATAAATATAAAATTTTAGAAGAATTTCAACAATTAAGCTGTTAAGTTATTTAGAAGAATATTAGTACATAAATGTAGTGTAAAAAATCGATTTTTTAAAAAGCATTTCGAGTATTTTCTTAAAATTATAAAGAAACTAAAAATTTTTATATAACAAATAACCTTTTACTTGCTTTTCTACTAGTTATATGCATATTGTTAATATAGATTCTTTTGAAGCAATGACAATGTACATAGTTCTTTAAAAATTACTTCCAATTTTAATATTAATTTTAAATATTAATAATCTCTTACACTGTAATTTTGTACAATAAGAAATGGACCTGCTTGAGTTTTGTTAATATAGACTTGAAATTAATTTTTATATGCGTATCGGTATCGGCGATATTTCTTTTGAGTATCGGTATCGGATCGGCAAAACGGCCTATCGTTACTTCCTTAATTTTTACTACTAAAAAAATACATTTCATACACTTTCAGTGAAGATAGGGGTTTTTATTTCAGAAAAACATGAAGCAAAAAGTCCTAACTAACATAACTTGAAATATTACAAATATATACAAAATTCATGCAGAAATAAACTCTTCATGGGACTTTTTATTATATTGGAGAAATTTGCATTAAAAATCTCAATATTTTGAGTATTAACAAGTTTTTTCTTCTCCTGAACAATTTTCAAAATGTTAGATTGGGCCGTCTCCGTTTTAGGTGATCAAACGAAGAGTTTCATTTTGTCGCCTTTGAATTTTCTCTATATTTGATGCAGAGGCGGTGCTCCATAACTTAATACCATAGCACCAAATTGGTTTTATTATCGTGTTGCATGGGAGAAGTTTACAGTCTAGACAAGGCGTGTCAAACTCATTTCAGTGCGAGGGCCAAATTCTTCAAAAATTATAGTCCAAATCCTCTTGCGGGCAGCATTAAACTTTTTTATTAAAACTTAAAATTTTGATTGAAAATTGAATATAAATAATTCACAAAGAAAACAAACAAAAATTTAATAGAAATATATTTAATAATAAAAATAATATAAATAAATTTTTTCTGGAATGCACTGCTTGTCATTTCTCAAGTCATCAAAGTCTGGAGTTAAATTTTTGCTTAATGTAATTTTTAATATCGATGCAAAATAGTAGTAGGGAACTGGGGACATGAGCCTAATTAAAATTTTAAAATTTGGGTAATTAAAATTTGAAATTTTAATTGTTAAATAAACAAAAGTGTAATTTTATACCCGTGGGGAAAAAAATTAAAGTACTCTGTAGGCAAAATGTTGGTAAAAAATTGTGATGAATTATTATTGAGTTAAAGTGTAAGTGTGAAATTATATTATAGATAATGTTTTGTGTTATATGAATTTCGGATATGGGTGTATCTGTGTGTGAGTGGGGTTCGGTACCTACCATAGACCCTGGATGTTTTCCGTTGCTTCGTGGGCTGTGGTTGTGTTGAGATAGTGACCTAGGAACAATTGATTGAGTATAGACTAGATGGTTCTTATGGGGTCATATTGAGAGATTGGGCAGTGTTTTAGATTATATGTGGAAATAAAGAGTGTATACAAGATTGGTGACAACGTCACCAAACTTGTAGATAAAAAAGTCGACTTGGGTTCCTATGGGGTTTATTGTGTCGCTATTATTATTTTTTCGTTCTTGATAATTTTTTGTGGTGCTTGTGTTTACATTTACTTTGTGCATGGCTGTGGGTGCGTGGATGTGTGGGGGATGGGGGTGTGTGTGTGTGTGTGTTTCTTTTTTCTTATCTTTAGATTTGTGAAGAATGTGTGTATGTCGTTTCAAATGTCCGTCTTATTTATTTCTGGGGATAATAATTTGAATATTTGTTCTACAGAATCATGTTTATTGCTTTGTTTATTCAGCTGCACATTTTTTGAGAAGGAGTCATCATTTGAAATGTCCGTCTGATTATTTGTTTTGCAGAATCATGTTTATGACTTTGTTTATTCAGCTGTACATGTTTTGAGAATGAGTCATCATTTGAAATGTCCGTCTGATTATTTGTTTTGCAGAATCATGTTTATGGCTTTGTTTATTCAGCTGGATATGTTTTGAGAATGAGTCATCATTTGTTAACAAAGTTTTATTAGTCATCATTTAGTTGTGTTGTATTTGAAATAAAAAACAGTTGTTTTAATTTTTTTTTCTATGCATTTAATTTTTATTAAATATATTCAAGTGATTAAAAAGTTTTAAAATTGTTAATTTTAAGACAATAATAATAATAATAATTTGTATACATAAATTATTTTAAACAAGATATTTCTTTTGTTAGTAGTACATGTGGATTTATGTCTGTCCATATTAAAATCTTGCTTCAGGTAACTTGCACATTTTTGTTAATAAGTTGAACTCTTCTGCATAATCTTGATTTTACTTGTTTATTTTTTTGACAATGGAATTTGAATTTCACAACATTATGAAATTGTAGTGTGTGTGTGTATATATGTGTGTGTGTGTATATGTGTTCATATAGTTGCGTATGGGTACATCTACGTACATTTGTATGTGTTCTTGATTTTATGCTGATCGTGTGAATTCTTGCTGTTGCTATGTATGTATATGAATTTCATCATATTTCTTCATGTGAATTGATGTCTGTCCGTGAGAATATATATTTGTGTATGTGAGATGTTCATAGCTTGATGTTTTTCAATTTATTAGTGTAAGAATGGGGCGGCGTGAGAATTTCTGTCTGTCTGTGGGAATTTCTATATGTCTGAATGTATGAATTTGAGTCTGTCCATGATTTGGAGGTATGTTGTTAAAATAGTTTGAATTGTTTTTGTAGGCGACATGTGATGTACATATGTAGTAATATGTTCTCATGTATGTGACCTTCCCTATTTTTTATGTTTATGCTAAAATCCGTTTATTTACATCTGTGTTTTATAATACTGTGGACGATGATTTTTTTTATTTTGTCAAGCTTATCTTTGTTCTATGTATGTTAAATTCAATTTGTTTATATTTAAAGTTTTAAAATGTTTTGTTTTTAATTTAATTTTTGTTTTTAATGTTTAAATGTTCTGAGTACGCAATCGCATGGGCATGCAATTTGCCAATATGTGTAAATACTTATGTACATATCTACAAATTTATTTGATGTATGCATGTAAATACATACAAATAAATGTTTGCTCTATGTTTGTATTCATTTTTTTCAAGTGAGAACTTTTGTTTTTTTGTTGCAAAATATTCACATGATCGTTTGGATTTGTAGTTGTGTGTAGCTAATAAATATGCTGATATATTTTATTTGAAATTTGAAATATGTATTTTGTTTGCAGAGGTTTTTTTATGTACATACAAGTGCATTTCAGTTGTACAATATTTTGGGACCATAGTATTGATAACCAGAGTTTTTGAATAGGGTTAATGAACTTGTGATGGATATTTTGATTTCTTTATTTTAATGTAACAATTGTAGATAGATGTTAGGGTGACATTATTATTTTATGGGGTTTTGTCTGTCCGACTACTGCTTCGTTGGTGAGATGAAGGTGTCGTTATTTATTTAAGAAACAGTGTTTCGTATTGCTAGACAAAGGAATTTGAATTTCACAATACATAGTATGAAATTTTATTATATGTTATGTTTGTGTATGAGTATTACGTCATCACTTTTTGTAGGTGTGTGTTGGGTTGAGTGTGTGTATGCGATATATGTCTGTTGTGATCGATCTAGTATCTATATAAATTTTGCTGTTTTGTAGGTTGTTTATTTCAAATAAAATATATCAGCATATTTATTAGCTACACACAACTACAAATCCAAACGATCATGCGAATATTTTGCAACAAAAAAACAAAAGTTCTCACTTCAAAAAAATGAATACAAACATAGAGCAAACATTTATTTGTATGTATTTACATGCATACATCAAATAAATTTGTAGATATGTACATAAGTATTTACACATATTGGCAAATTTCATGCCCATGCGATTGCGTACTCAGAACATTTAAACATTAAAAACAAAAATTAAATTAAAAACAAAACATTTTAAAACTTTAAATATAAACAAATTGAATTTAACATACATAGAACAAAGATAAGCTTGACAAAATAAAAAAAAAATCATCGTCCACAGTATTATAAAACACAGATGTAAATAAACGGATTTTAGCATCAACATATAAAAATAGGGAAGGTCACATACATGAGAACATATTACTACATATGTACATCACATGTCGCCTACAAAAACAATTCAAACTATTTTAACAACATACCTCCAAATTATGGACAGACTCAAATTCATACATTCAGACATATAGAAATTCCCACAGACAGACAGAAATTCTCACGCCGCCCCATACTTACACTAACAAATTGAAAAACATCAAGCTATGAACATCTCACATACACAAATATATATTCTCACGGACAGACATCAATTCACATGTAGAAATATGATGAAATTCATATACATACATAGCAACAGCAAGAATTCGCACGATCAGCATAAAATCAAGAACACATACAAATGTACGTAGATGTACCCATACGCAACTATATGAACACACACCCACACACATATACACACACACACATATATACACACACACACTACAATTTCATAATGTTGTGAAATTCAAATTCCATTGTTAAAAAAATAAACAAGTAAAATCAAGATTATGCAGAAGAGTTCAACTTATTAATAAAAATGTGCAAGTTAGCTGAAGCAAGATTTTAATATGGACAGACATCAATCCACATGTACTACTAACAAAAGAAATATCTTGTTTAAAATAATTTATATATACATATTATTATTATTATTATTGTCTTAAAATTAACAATTTTAAAACTTTTTAATCACTTGAATATATTTAATAAAAATTAAATGCATAGAAAAAAAAATTAAAACAACTGTTTTTTTATTTCAAATACAACACAACTAAATGATGACTAATAAAACTTTGTTAACAAATGATGACTCATTCTCAAAACATATCCAGCTGAATAAACAAAGCCATAAACATGATTCTGCAAAACAAATAATCAGACGGACATTTCAAATGATGACTCATTCTCAAAACATGTGCAGCTGAATAAACAAAGTCATAAACATGATTCTGCAAAACAAATAATCAGACGGACATTTCAAATGATGACTCATTTTCAAAAAATGTGCAGCTGAATAAACAAAGCAATAAACATGATTCTGTAGAACAAATATTCAAATTATTATCCCAAGAAATAAACAAGACGGACATTTGAAACGACATACACACATTCTTCACAAATCTAAAGATAAGGAAAAAGAAACACACACACACACACATCCATCCCCAACACATCCACGCACCCACAGCCATGCACAAAGTAAATGTAAACACAAGCACCACAAAAAATTATCAAGAAAGGAAAAGTAATAATAGCGACACAATAAACCCCGTAGGAACCCAAGTCGACTTTTTTATCTACAAGTTTGGTGACGTTGTCACCAAACTTGTCTACACTCTTTATTTCCACATATAATCTAAAACACTACCCAATCTCTCAATATGACCCCATAAGAACCATCTAGTCTGTACTCAATCAATTGTTCCTAGGTCACTATCTCAACACAACCACAACCCACGAAGCAACGGAAAACATCCAGGGTCTATGGTAGGTACCGAACCCCACTCACCCACAGATACACCCATATCCGAAATTCATATAACACAAAACATTATCTATAATATAATTTCACACTTACACTTTAACTCAATAATAATTCATCACAATTTTTTTACCAACATTTTGCCTACAGGGTACTTTCATTTTTTTCCCCACGGGTATCAAATTACACTTTTGTTTATTTAACAATTAAAATTTCAAAATTTCAAATTTTAATTACCCAAATTTTAAAATTTTAATTAGGCTCATGTCCCCAGTTCCCTACTACTCAAAATGTTCTTCAGTTAATCAGGTTTGCTGCCCAGTTTTATTCATCTTAATTTTTAAAAAAAGCTGTTCACAAATATATGTGCTACCAAACATGGATAATATGCGCATTACAAAATAGCGATTTGCTTTAATCCTGCGAGTGTCACTAAAGATATGACAGTAGTCAAAATTCAATATGGCGGCCAACAGACGCCATTTTGTGAAAAAGAAAAACATTAAAAAGTCGGCGAACTATTTTAAAATGGGTATCATTGAACAGGTATTTGAAAATAATCTTTAGGTTTCTCTTATCATTTTTCATTTCGAAAGACCATTTGGAAACTTCAACAGTTTAAAGTTAGTTAAGAACCAAAAAAACCCGTTGCGTGAAAAGTGAATTTCAAACATAGAATTCAAAACCAAAACGTGTACGAAAACCAAAAAGAAATTAACTAAAAAATTGAATTTAAGAAATCAAAAACCCAACTGCGTAAAAAACTAAAAGAAAAAAGTCTAGTGTGCGGAACATAGCGACTTTTACAGTCGGGAAGCATTAAAAATTTAATCTTCAAATCTTTACAATAATGGTTCCGCGCACTGGACTTGTGTTCTTTTCTTTCAGTTTTTTTAGGCAGTTGGCTTTTTTGATTTTTTAAATTTAACTTGTATTCATATTTGCCAAATATTAATTATCGATATTTAAGCAAAAGAGTCTTACAACTGGAAAAGTTTGAAAAATGTTCTTTAATTATTTTTTACTTTGGTATTTTTTGTTAAATAATTTATTTTTAATTTCATGCCGAGGGCCACATGCGTTCATCGGGCCGCGAGTTTGACATGGCTGGTCTAGACTAAGTGTAGAATTTCTTCCTATTAGCCAATTAACTTGAACTGGGGGTTACTCTGTATTGCGATGCGAAAGGAAAACTGTTCACATTTTTATGTTATTTACATTGTAATGTGAAAGCATTTCTTTCGTTTCGAATTACAGAGTAACCCCCTGCTTTCAATTTCATTTGGGTCAGCTTTGAATCTATGTGGATCTTCCATGTTAGTCGACAATCAATGTGAATTCCTAGGTATTTAGCCTCACAGTGTTGCGGTATAATATGATTATTGATAGAAATAGGCGAACATGTTTCCCTGCGCAATGTAAACGTAACATGTACACATTTTTGTTCGTTTATTTTCATTCAGTTCGCAACTTACTCTCGAAGTAGAAACAATCATTAATTTGCCGTCGGTGAACAAAATAAACATTATCAAAATATATATTAAAGAAAAGAGAAAAATATTCGCAACAACAAAGTATTAACAAACACCGTTTTGTTTAATATTTTACGTACCTATACATTTTTCATTTCTTTTTGTAAAGCAAATTATAAACCCATAAGCAAGTAAGCACACAAAAACCAATATATTTGGTACTCGTACCAAATAAGTACCAAAACAACAACAAACAACAGAAAAATGCCTACGTTACTGTTAAGGCCGTGTCAGATACAACTTTGTCGCTTTGCGTGACGTTTCTAACTTTGATAGAAAAGTGTAAAGCAAAAGGTGTATGACACAATGAAAACTTTGACAACACTCGCGCATTGATCGTTTACAAAAAAAGTAGTTGATAATTTTGCTATATATATATATATTTTTTATAAAAATAAAAGTCAATTATGTTATTTTACGATTTATTATAAATAAATAAATGCCACACACATATTTACCTCTTATTAAAACAGATTCAAACGCGCAATATGTTTCGTTTGGCAATATAATAAAAGAAAATTATTCCAGCTGATTGTCAAAGCAAGCAAAAAGATGAGAGTTGCCGAACTTTTCGCTTCACGCTGCGTTAAAAGTGCTTTATGTAGCATGTTTCGTATAAGTATGTACATTTCATCTTAGATGTCAAAGCGAATCTGTAACGCAACGCGAAGCAAAAGTTTTATCTGACATGGCCTTTATTGCTGCAGAATGTGATAACCCAGAAACAAAAATTTATACTTGCGTACACGAGTACGCTCAAATTCAATGTCTGTGACAGACCGTAATATAAAAGTAAATTTTTTGATACCAGCTTCACTGCAAAGCTCAAGTGCCAACAATATGAGCCAAAATCAAGCCGAAAAAGAAAAAACGACAGAAAGTGTCACCCTAGAAACTGATTCAGAAAATCCAAAAATCCAAATGGGTATTGATCGTTATTTTAAAGTGGTAAATAATAAAAAAAGACAAAGAAATCCAAGATCGAAAGACCTCGCTCTATTGGCGAAAATGGCAAAAGATGGTAAATCTGATGCGGTGCTTTCTGAAAATCGCTTTTCACTTCTACAAAACGACGAAGACGAAATCACCATTGTCAGGTCAAGCAAGCCGCCCCCAATATACTTAAGAGAGAAAAACTCAAATTAGCTTATTAAAAGGCTAGTACAATTAATCGGTGAAGATGCGTTTTACGTAGTCCCGATAAAACGCGGTGCGATTAATGAGATAAAAATAAACGGAAAAAGTAAACGAAGAAAATCATTATCAGTAGTTTCGGAGTTTGAAACACAAAATAAAAATTTTTACAACTACCAATTGAAAAGTGCAAAAGGCCTCCAGGTAGTGATAAAAAGCATCGGTTGATACGTGGATCCAGAAGAGGTAAAAGCGGATCTACTAAATAATAATTTTAAAGTAAAAAATGTTACTAACATTAAAAATATTGTGTAAATGGAACCACATGATATGAAATTAAAAATAATGAAGTACACCCCATTTACAGCTTAAGATATTTGCTGCGCCGACGAGTTACCGTAGAGGAACCACACAAGCGAGCAGGGCCATTCAATGCCTGAATTGCCAAGAATATAGCCACACCAAAACATATTTGGAAGTTGCGCACCGTTTGTGTCGTCTGCGGTGAACTACAAAGGGTAGCAATCGCCATCAAAATCACACTACAAACCACAGGGGCTGTCCTGTCTAAGTACATCTTAAGCAGTCCTTGTCTAACAGACGTAATCACACCTATGCTCAACCTATTACTTTCGACATAACAAATCATCTCCAGTTGCGCCAACCAGCTACCAGCCGGCTAACCAGCCCATAGCGCAAAACATACCAAACAGCCAGTTCTCATACGCTAATGCTTTGAAGTCTAACCAGCCCACAGCTCAAAAACGGCCTCTTGCCAACGAAAACAGTGGTTTTAATTTTGATCGAATTGAGGCTTCAATAGAAAATTTAATACAAACAGTACATTTTTTTACAACCAACATGACCTGCATGATGCAGGAAGCGTTGAAAATGCAGTCTACATTATTGCAGGCTGCATTAAATAAACATGAACTTAAAAATCTATTTCTGGAACGCAAACGGCATCCGCCAACATAAAAACGAACTAGAATACTTCATGAAGGATAAACAAATTGACGTTATGCTTATCACTGAGACGCATTTGACGGCTAGAAGCTTTTTTAAAATCAACGGATATACTCTCTACAACACAAAGGACCCCCAAGGTAGAGCTTGTGGTGGGTCGGGTATACTAATAAAATCGCGATTAAAACACTACTTAATGAGTGATCATTGTGAAGACTATCTTCAAGCAACTAACATCTGCATTAAAGCTTTTCATCAAAACCTGGTGATATCATTAATTTACTCTCCTCCCAGGTATTCTACTACAGAAAATCAATATAGTAGATTTTTTAATTCACTAAGCCTACGATTTTTGGCCGCCGGTGATTACAACGCCAAAGGGTTGCGTTTTGTTTGACACAATTTCAAAAATGCGCTTGCTTGTTATATCAAGTGGGTAGCCAACTTACTGGCCAACAGATCGCCGAAAAATACCTGATGTTATTGATTTTGGAGTGGTAAATGGTGTGCCCAGCGAAATGATCCAAGTTGAAGCATCTTTAGATTTGTCTTCAGATCACTCACTAGCTATTGTCACTATATATTCACATGCAACCTCTTCACCCACTTGTGATTTAACGATCACAACCACAAGAATGAATTGGTTGAAATACAAAAAATATTTGAGTGCTCATTGCCCAGAAAATATTCCATTAAAAATGCCTGCTGACATAGATGACTCTTTTAGAATGTTTGAGGCAAACCTTAAGCAAGCTTCTCTAAATGCTACTACTACAAATCTTCAGGTGAGATATAATACAATTTTTTCAGCAGATGTAGAACGGCTTTTATCCGAAAAAAGAAGAGTTCGTAGAGAATGGCAACGCTACAGATCTGCTCAGCTAAAATCTAGGCTGAAGGAATGTACTAAACAGCTGAAAACTCTACTAGAATATCAAAAAACCGATTCTCTTCAAAACTTTCTGAATGGGCTCGACGCAACACCTCAAACAGACTATTCGCTATGGAGAGCAGCCCGAGGCCTCAAAAGACCAACGATATATAAGCCGCCATTGCGAGCTTCGAATGGAGACTGGACAAGAACTGATGCTGAAAAAGGTACTCTGTTTGTAAACCACTTGCAGAAAGTATTTACTCCAAATACGTCTGATACTATAGTTGAGCTGCCACCAGTCCTCACTATACCAGATGTTACTTTGAGGTTCAATATTCGTGAGATTAAATAGTGTATTGCGGGCTTAAACCCAAAAAAAAAACTTCAGGCGCTGTTATAATAAGCAATAAAATGCTCTTAGAGCAAAACGAATAATTCTATTTATTTTTAACAGTTTCTTGCGCCTCAAATGCTATCCTGCAGAATGGAAGGTTTCGCTGATTACCATGATACCTAACCAGGCAAAGATCATACGAAGGTGGAGTCCTATAAGCCTATTGTCTGACATGTCGAAGCTATTTGAAAAGCTACTTATGAGTAAGCTAACACGCATACTGAAGCGTACTGGATGCATTCCAGACCACCAATTCGGTTTTAGGAGACAATATAGCACGATTGAACAAACACATAAACTCGTGAACGTGGTTAGGAAAACCTTCGAAGAAAAGAAATATTGTTCTGCGCTCGTCATCGATATTTCTCAGGCATTTGATAAAGTATGGCACGAAGGTTTAATACACAAACTAAAGCAAAACCTACCCGAAAACATCCTTAAACTTTTAGAAAGCTACTTAACTGAGCGAAAATTTGTTGTTAAAGAAGGTAATTTTCTAAGCCCTCCGCAACTCATTGAAACCGGAGTTCCTCAAGGCAGCATCCTCGGTCCTGTATAATATCTGATATATGGCTCTGACTTGCCGGTAAGCAGTAACAAACACATATCAACATTCGCTGATGATACAGCTTTTCTAAGTGTTCACAAAACTCATCAAGAAGCCACCCGCAAACTGCTAGATTATATACCCCAGATGGAACAATGGCTAAACCAATGGCGGATAAAAATTAACGAACAAAAATGTCTACACATTACTTTTACATTGTGCAAAGAAACCTGCCCACCTATACAAATAAATAACCAAACTATACCTCACTGAAGTAAAATATCTGGGTGTTCATCTTGATCGTCGTCTAACATGGAAGTCACACATAAATGCAAAGGTGACCCAAATGAAATTAAAAGCAGCTCAAAGGAATTGGCTCATTGGAAGGAACTCTACTCTAAGCCTAGATTGTAAACTTCTTCTTTACAACTCCATATGGTCCTACAAAATCCAGTTATGGGGCACTGCCTCGGCATCAACTGTAGAAAAAATTCAAATGCAATAAAATAAAATACTCCGTACGATTACAGCAGCCTAATGCTCTTTTAGAAACAAGCGAATTCGTAAAGACCTAGATGTGCCGCTGGTTAACACAGTGTTCTAAACACGTGACAAGCTACATAAAAAATCTTGAGTTGCACCCAAATCCCCTAGCCCGAAACATCATTAACTTTAGAGGCCACACTCGGCTGAGAAGGAGGAACACTCTTGCTCTCAGCCAAACGAGAGAGACGTAAACAAGCAAACAACCAACCGCTGAAACAAATATTTTTGTCTGGCACTGGCTGGACTTAAAAATTAAAATTTTATAGTTAAGATTTGATTACTTATTGTTAGTTCAATTTTATTGAAGATACAATAAATAAATATAGCCGGAAAAAAATTTTATTCTCCCCTGCTTTAACCATTTTTCTAGATGCAATACATATTTCTGCAATTTTGTGGATGCTTCTTGAGGGCTTGCGTTTACGCTGAGGAAAGCTGTATCATCAGCAGAAGTTGATGTGTGAATATAATAGCCTGTTGGCATGTCGGAGGTATATATCAGGTATAATACAGGACCAAAAATGCTACCTTGACGAACCCCGGCTTGAATCATCTGAGGTATGCTTAGAAAATTGCCTTCCGTGATAACGAATTTTCGCCCAGTTAAATAGCTTTCTAATAGCTTGTGTGTGTTATATGGTAAATTTTTTTCTAATTTCTGGATTAATCCTTCATACCATACTTTTTCAAAAGCCTGAGAAACATCAATAAGAGAGCAGAACAATATTTATTTTCTTCGAATGCTTTTCTAATCATATTCTCAAGCCTATGCGTTTGGTCGATAGTGCTATGTTGTCTCCTGAAACCAAACTGATGATCTGGGATGCATCCACTATCATTTAGTAAGGGGGTAACTTACTCATAAGCAGTTTCTCAATTAGTTTTGATATATTTGACAACAGGCTTATCGGTCTATAAGATTCGGCTTTAGTATGGTCTTTTCCGGGCTTAGGTTTCAATCCGATCAATGACAACTTCCATTCTGCAGCATAGTATTCTATTCGTAAAACAGCACTAAAAATTAATATAATTAACCTTTTTGCTATATGGAGTAGCTCTATAAGCATTTCGTTATGGATTTTATCAGCACCTGGGACTTTCTTCGAATTTAAGCCAGCGATAGCGTTTTAAATTTCACGAATGTTAAATCTCAAAGGAACGACGGCTTCAGTGACAACTGGTGGCAGCTCAACTATATCAGAAGCCATGTTTGGAGTAAATCCCTTTTTCAAGTGGTTAACGAACAGCGAACGCTTTTCTGCATCAGTTCTTGCCCAGTCCCTATTCGAACATCGTAATGGAGGTCTACACATGACCGGTCTTTTAAGTTATCTGGCTGCTCGCTATAACGAATAGTCCATTTGTGGTGTTGCGACGAGTTCCTGCAGGAATTTCAGCATAATTTTTAACTGCGGGGATCTGTAGCGTTGCCTTTCTCTGCGAACTCTTTTTTTTCAGATAATAGCCGTTCCACATCTTCAGAATAAATTTTGTTAAATCTCACCTGTCGAATGGTAGAAGTACCATTTTCAGTGGCTTGCTTAATGTTCACCTCTAACTGTGTAATAGAGACGTCTGTCTTCAGGCGTTCTAATTGACAAATTTTCCGTGCAATGGGCACTTAAATATTTTTTTATATTTTAGCCAATTAATTGGTGCGTGCAGTAAATTGCAAGTGGGTGATGTTGTTAAGAGTGAGTATATGGTAATAATAGTGGGTGAGTGGTCTGAAGATAAATCTAAGGAAGCTTCAACATTAATTATTTCGCTGGGAACTCCTTTTACTACTCCGAAGTCAATAGCATCAGGAACATTTTGTCGACATGTTAGCTAATAAGTTGGCTGACCACTTGGAATAACATTCAAACCCATTTTAGCGTTGTAGTCACCGGCGGCTAAAATCGTGGGCCTAATGAATTAAAAAAAAAACTACTATATAGACTTTCTGCAATAGAATACCTGGGAGGAGAGTAAATTGATAAAATCACAACATTTTGATGAGCATTTTCAATGCAGATGTGAGTTGCTTGAAGGTAGTCTTCATAATGATCTCCCATTAAGTAGTGTTTTAATCGCGATTTTATTAGTATAACCGTTCCACCACAAGCTCTACCTTGGGGGTCCCTTGTGTCGTACAGAGTAAGAGATTTTAAAAAAGTGCGGATATATTTTACAGCAATAAAATATATGAAAAATGTTATTAATTTACCGATTAAACAGTTACCGAAATTTGCTTGAACTCCACCAATGAATGAAAATAGATTTTTAAAGCTTATTTGAGTTCACTGAAGATGAATATCAATTCATTTATTCATTCATTTATTTTTTCTCAAGAAACATTTACGAAATAGTCGCGAAAACGTGCGATTAAAACCTGTATTTTAGTTATTGCCAAAAATATCGAAAATGTTTCAACTGAATAAAAAAGATTTTGAATTTTTTCGTAGATAGCTTTCTCCCTTTTCACCCAGTATAACGAGTGTATTTATTGCGCTAAAGCTCATTGAGATAAAAACCTTTAATATTGAAAAAAGTTAATTTTAAACATGTCTTCAACATTAATTATTTAAAAATTTCTACATTAAGATGGATAAAAAATTAAAAAAACGTTTTGAGCAGGCTTGTCAAATTTTTTCCGACCTATTTCGCCAAATTAGTTTTAAAAATCGCCAAAAGTCGCCAAAATTAATTTTATGTAGGTTTTCTTAATATATATTTGAAAATAGATTTGTTTTTATATAATACTTTTTTTAATATAAATTTGTATAAAATGATCGTATAAAAATTTAGCAGAAAATCGCCAAAAGTAGAAATAAAATCGCCAAAAATTATGGCTTGTAAATTTTTCTCATCCAAATTTAAATCCCATTAATGACTATTATTAATATAAGAAAAACCATCAAAATCACGTTGTTTTAATTTCTTGCAGACGAGTTTTGGTGGGATTTATTTTTGAAAATACTCTTTAAACGAAGTAATTTTCCTGCGTTATACAAATTTTTAACTTCAATTTTGTTAAAAAAATAGCCATAAAAATCGCCAACAAATTTATTTATCGCTAGAAAAATCGCCATGTCGCCAAATCAAAAATTTAGACGCCAAACAAGTTGAAAAATCGCCACGTTTGGTGAGAAATCGCCATATCTGACAACCCTGGCTTTGAGAGCCGAAAGGTAAATATATCCTCGTATCTTGTCATCAAAATAACCCATATCAAATTTGCAGACTCTCACTATCATAGCTTTTCAGATAGCACGACATTACAAATTATTTTGTATAGTGAGTACCCCTTTCATCGAACTTACCCCGTCAGTTTCTTACTCATCATCGTCCATTGTCTTCAAATTAACTCATACTAAATTTGATGACTTGCTATTATAGCTTTTCAGATATAAGATTATTATTAATTACTTTGTATAGTACCTCTTCCCTCAATCCTATTCTACCAATATTTTGACATACTTCGCATCTTGCTCTCAAAGTAGTCCACACGAAATTTGAATAGTCTGACTGCTATAGCTTTTAAGATATAAGATATTTCGTTCGTATGAGCCTGGCACAGCGCACTTTTATATAATTTATATTGTATTGTCATCGGTACCTAATGCGTGTGCAAAGTTTCAAGTTGATCAGACGCCTTGAAGTTGCTGAAAATTACTTTGAAAATTTCCGTTACATTCATACATACATACAGGTGAAGCTAATAAAAGCGTGCAAAAATATTTTACAATTTCAAAACAAAGAATTTAAAACAAACGATTCGCTTTTGTAGGCCTGTGTACTTCTTTCATTTTTTTATTATTAAAATATCTAACATTATTTCTTTCAAAAATATCATATAGAATTGTACACTTTTAATAATATTTTACTGCATCAGCCAAGCTAGCACGCCCGCCTTTAAAGCAAATTAACAACATAATTTGATTCTACTGCTGTTCTGAATTGATTTTATTTTTGATGTAAATCAACCCTAAATGCAATTTATGACTATTATTTACAAAACCGTATTGCCTTAAAAAGTAATTTATGAAATTAAATTACTTCCAATTGACTGGATATTTCGCAAACGAAATACCGACCATACAAGTAATGCGTGTCTGTCATTCCATTCAACTATGAAAACTAATTTTGTTGTTGAATTTTATTCGCATTAAATTCTACAATATTTTTCAGTTTGAATTAACACTAGAGTGTTTCTTTTCCCAGCACTGTTTCATATCCAGGAATGTCGGGTATTATTTTGAAATTTACCGGAATGCTGGGAAAATCAAATTTATAAATTCAACTAGCTTTTTTCGACCCGGCGATGCACGGGCCTTAAACATCTTGAGGCAAAGCCCTTAATGCGTTATTTATCTTCTATCTGGTATAGCAATATGGACGAAATAACTCTGCAAAAAACCGATTTCAATACAAAGATCCCACTGAACAGATTACAACACGGGCGCAATTATGCGTTAGGGCAAATAATGTGTCCTTCTATTAATTGTGCGCTCGTCTGCACTTTTTTATAGTACCAAACCTTTCATGTCCTTTCAAATAAAAAATGTTTAAACCGGTCAAGAAATGGCATAATTATGCCATAATCAATATATCGGGCTACCAATTTTTCCGCGCCATTTCCACTTCTAAATGCCCAAATTTCAAGCAAACCCTTTCAAACAAAAACATAATTTTGAAATTCGGAGCTAATATGACAGTCAAAAGTTATTATTATTCGGCTTAAGTTCAATAATTGAATTAATGTAAATTTAAATTATTTTTAAGAGTGGAATATTAAAATATCTAATCAGACTAGCAGAACGGATTAGTAGTAATAATTTCGACAGCCGCTACGCTATCATCATCAGCGTCCTTTGTTCGCTTTTACCATGTTTGATCGTGGATACTAGTATTAATGAAACATCAGCTATTTAATCAAATTTTATGAGGAAATAGAATATGAGTATCTCATTCCTTTTATCAATATCTTGAGCCGAAATGTCACCTTCTGATTATTTATTCCAATTTTCCAACTCTTATTTTTATGTTTGGTTTTGCTTGTACGTAGGCGAAGCGCCTACGATAAATCAAGCTATTGTTGTTGTACATGTTTAAACAGGTTATCTTTATGTCTTATAATTTGCATTCTGATTTTCAATTTTATATTAGGGCATATTCACATATTACGTAACGCTTTTTAAAAAATTTTCAGGATAAAGTATCTAATCCGTAACAAATCTTTAACCCCACCCCGCCCCCTTTGAAGCGTTACGTAATATATGAATGGCCCCTTAGACCGCAGAAGCCACACATGTATGCAACATTTTGCGCGTTCCATTGCAAATTTTAATATTTGTACGTAATTATTATTCGAACTGAAATAGGTACAAGTCAAAAGTTATTATTAGTCGGCTTAAGTTCAATAATTGAATTAAATAAAATAAATAAAAATAAGAGTTGAAAAATTGGAATAAAAAATCAGAAGGTGCAATTTAGGCTCACAATATTGATAAAAGGAATCAGATACCCATATTCTATTTCCTCATCAAATTTGGTTAAATAGTTGATGTTTCATTAATACTAGTATACACGATCAAACGTGGTAAAGTCGAACAAAGGACGCAGATGATAGCAGCGTAGCGGCTGTCGAAATTAGTAGTACTAATCCGTGCTGCTAGTCTGATTAGATATTTTAATATTCCACTCTTAAAAATAATTTGAATTTACATTAATTCAATTATTGAACCTTAGCCGAATAAAAATAACTTGACTTAATTTTAGAAATCTGTTGACAAACGACAGAGTTATGAGTGGGAAACCAAAATTCCCCATCGCCCCTCACCCCTCCCACGTTTTTCGAAAAAAGTTTTGGACCAAACTGCAAG
The DNA here is from genome assembly GCA_956483635.1 of Panzeria rudis. Lineage (NCBI taxonomy): Eukaryota > Metazoa > Arthropoda > Insecta > Diptera > Tachinidae > Panzeria > Panzeria rudis. The sequence goes on along the minus strand of OY101452.1, from coordinate 11,553,854 downwards.
CAAAACCTTAAAAAAAAAGATTTTTGAAAATTGGTTCACAAATGACAGAGTTAGGCATTGGCGGAGGAGAAGCAAAGTCCCCCACCGATCTACGAAGAAAAGTTTTGAGGCCTAACTACAAGCAGACCCCTTCAAACCAATAAGGAATTTGACAAACGACAGAGTTATGCGTAGGGGGATTCATATAGATTCATTTCGAATACAAGTTATTTGCTGGATTTTGTATAAGTTTCTAACCCTACTACGCGTATCTTATTCTTTTGTGATTTTCGAAAATATCATTTGTAAATTCTCAAATGGTTTTTGAAAGTCTGTGCATAAGAGAAAGGGGTTGTAACTTTCCAAAGTTGTGGTTAAATTCTACTGACGATTTGGTAAACCGCCAATGAAATGTATATAGACAACGCTTAACTTTCAGCAAATAGACTTCATTTAAAATAAAATTATGGCAATATGTCAAATATTAAATTTCTTAAAGGGTAAATTTGGATTTTATTTTTCATTTTGTCTTATAAATACTTTTATTTAATTTAAAAATATTGCACTAGAACGCCGATATAATAAACATTTTCAGACTTATACCTATTCAGTTAAAAAAATAATAATAATAAAAATAAAAAAAAATTACGTAAAAATAAATTTTTATTTTTATCAGATGGATTTCTAATTGTACAAAGGTGTAGAAAAATAAAATAGATTCATATCGAACATAAATAATAAATTTCTTAAATATTTTCCTTAACTCTAAATATTTTTATTTTATAAGTACAGCGAAAAAAATAGAATTGATTGTTTTATGTATTTTAAATTAAAACAAAAAAGTACCTTTCTTATAAATAATTAAGCTGGAAAGAGTAAATTTCCAAGATCCTTACCATTCCACCAATATTTCATGGAACATACATCAACAAAATTACACTCAAAGAATGATAATTTTTCGAATATACAAATTATTATAAATAAAACAAAAGATTTTGTTAGTTATATTCTACTTGATGAAGACTGTGGCAAAATGTTCCACAAACACACTCTTGAGTGAGATCTTATCAGAGGCAAATACACAGAACCATAAACATAAAAATCTCTCGTGTCAAAAGAAAAATACAGTAAAAAAATCTTGATATCTGTAATGGTACCAGTATGATCAAAATAAATATGCGGATATATAAATCATGTCCATCAGGCAAATGGCCAGAGCCTACCACCCCTTCTGTAACTCAGCGAGTACACAGCCTTTGTATTGCTTCTGACTCTAATTCATTCCAAACTATACCCATAATATGCTTTATTTCATGCCAGTTTTTTAACTCCATGTCCATTCCGTCAATACAATTTTTCTTAACCCACAGAGGGCATCATCATCCCACACCCACAACACCCCACATAGACAAAGAAAGTGTTTATCTCGACATGGTCTCTAGGCTCCCGTCAGAAAGAAATCAAGTATGACGGCTTGTGGTTTTAATTAGGGACGTACCGATGCGCCGTTTTGCCGATCCGATACCGATACTTAAAAATAAATATCGCCGATACCGATACGAATATTGAAATTGAGTTCAAGTTTAGATTAACAAAACTCAAGAAGGGCAATTTTCTTATTATACAAAATTACAGTGTAAGAGATTATTAATATTTAAAATATTTGTTAATCCAGTATAAAAATTCGAAGTAAGTTTTAAGGAACTACATTTTCATTGCTTCCAAAGAATCTATATTAAAATTATGCAGATATTTAGTAGAAAAGCAGGTAAAAATTTGTTATTTCTAGTGAATAGTAAACGAAGCAAGAAATCGATTTTCGACTTTTCGATCAACCATTTTCCATTCCGAATTATTAACCGATTAGTCGTAGGTAAAAATCGATTCTTTTGTAATCGATTTTTATTTATTTGTATTTCTTTTTTAATAAGACTAAATTTGCTAATAAGAATGGACTGGAAAACAAGTTGGGTTGGGGAAATTAAATTTTCATGTGGTTTTTGTAAATTTTCTTCACTCCATTAGCTTTTCCGCACTTGCAACAAGCAACTAAAGCCCTGTACAGACGGTTGTAAGATCTTACAATATTGTCAGATCTGCCAATGTGCAGTCGATGTACTGACAATAAAAAATTGTCAGCACAAGGTATATTGTTAGTTCATACGGCTGTATCAAAGTTGTTAGAAAAGCTTACAATTTATTGGCAGATAGTTGTCTGACAATATATTTATCTGACAATATTGTCAGTAAAGAAATTGGCAGTTCACACGATTGTCAGATGCAAAAATTGTCAGATCTATTGTTTGACGCTGCTAGACGCATATCATTTAACAGAAATCATCAATTATTTATCATCTGTGCTTCTCTTAACTTTAAAAAGTAAAAATATAAATTATTATTAAACATAAAGAAGCAATTTTGACTATTTTAGCTGCATAATTTTTCTTATATTAATTTTTCCATAAAAAATATATGTGCTGTGCTGCCAATATAAAAAAGTCTCTGACAATGACGCCATTGTCAGATGCAGAAACTTCGCACATCTGGCAATTAAAAAATGTCTGACAATTGTCTGCCAATAATCTGACAATGGTGACGCGATGTATTCACATGATTGTGAGATGTCTGCCAATTTTTTGTCAGCAGGTAGTATTAAAATCTACTGACAATGCTTTTTCTGCCAACGTTGTCAGACAAAAATTTTCAGTTCAGACGATTGTAAGAATTTTTTAGCACATTTTACTTACAATATTGTAAGAACTGACAATCGTTTGTACATAGCTTAAGAAAAGTTTCATGACAAAAATTTTATTTTATCGTTTTATTTCTAATACCAAAATTTACACGATGAAATATTTGTTGAAACTTTTTTATTTGGTTCTTAATTTCCAGTGTTCAAAAGCAAATGCAGTAAAGAAAATTGACCAAAGCCATCTAAAAATCGGTTTTTATTTAGTTTTTCCTTTTTCTTGAAAAATAACTAAAACTCGAGAAACGCTCTATATAAAACCATAGAATTGTATATGGTTCACAAAACCTTTCTTTCTAAATTTCACTGTTTGCTCGTTTTTATAATTTAAAAAATCGTTTTTTAGCATTGAAAATCGAATTTCGACTACAATCGAAATCGACTTACCATTCGCTAGTAATTCCTTTAT